>JAYKAV010001112.1:2282465-2321369 GCA_035582835.1 Phoebastria nigripes | reverse complement strand
GGGGGGGGGGGGGATGGGATTTGGGAAAAAGGACAGAGACTGATGGAGCGACTCTCGCAGTGCTATTTCTGTCCCGGGAGAGCCATGGCTGCAGCACGTCCAGTATCCAGGAAAGGGCAGGGCTCAATACTTTTTGCTCAACRCATATAGCAATCTGCCCTTCTGGCTTTAAAAGCTGGCAATGGACTTGCTCCTTTTATTTTTGCCCTCGTATCCAGCTGCTCCGGTGCCAGCTCATGCTGTTCCTACCCGGCCCGTACCCCTGCAGCGCAGGGCAGGGGCAGGGAAAGCCCCACGCTGGCTCCGCTCACCCTCACCGCCCCGCAGCAGCTCCCTTAGGAAGCTCAGCTTTTTGATTTTCTTCTTTTTTTTTCAGCCATCCGGATTTTACCTACCACCTCCGTACACACCCGAGAACCCCATTATATCCTGTATTCAGCCCAGCGTGTACCAACATGAATCCTGCATTGCCAGCACATCAAGCTACTCAAGATGATGTTTCGCCACAAAGATACCCCAATCTGCAATAAATTGGGAAAATTAAATGAGCGTACACCATACGCTAACTGCAGTGGCGCTGCAAATGGGTACTTTGAAAGGAGATGTCATCGTGCTGTTCCCCTGAGCGGCTAATGGGGATCAATGGCTAAAGCCACTCCTGTTTGACTGTATCAGGTGGCATCRAGCTCTGCAGCCTGACATATAAATAGGGGAGTTGCTGAGAGAGCCTGGATTTACCTCCTCGCTGCCAAAACTTACTCATTGGAAGATCTTTTAAAGCCCAATGAACGGTCCTACATTAAATTTGAGGCCAGAGAGAAGGGCAGGCTGAGCACATCCAGGCTTTTGCAGTTATTTTGCTTCTGTCGAAGCACGCCAGGGCATCCATATAGATTACGCCAACTGCTCTCATCTTAAAGATTTGGGATGTGGGAAATCCAAATGGCAGGAGGTAACACGAATCCCCACGTTTCCAGCAAGCAGAGAGATGACCCCATTTGCATGCTGCTGCTCAAAGTGAATTTTATTAATTTCAAAAGACTTTATCACACGGGTCTTTTATCCATTTCTACATTAATTTTGAAAGGAAGCAGAGAATGAGGAATGAGCTTCGCAGCTTCACATATTTAAATACAAATTAGCAAGATTTCAAGCTCAGAGTTTGAACAAATGGACCTGATTTTTAAACAGCAATTGAGATTACTTAAAAGATGATGCTTTCTACACTTTTCAGGGTCATGTCAGATCTCTATCATAGTTGCCCTCAAGTCACGTTGTATGCCACTACGTTGCAGTGCTGCCTGCCAGACCCCCTTAAAAAGTTGCACCAGGGGCTCCTACTTTTGGGGCTTCTCTCCCCAACACACTCCCTACGCGACATGTAGGTGAGATGGGGCTCAGCAAACTTAAGTGTGTCCCTCTCTTACATAGCCCCTCTTCCTCCAGAACCGGTATCACTCACATCAAAATATTTGATTGGGTTCAATATTCAGAGGTTTTTTTCATCTCACCTRTATTTCAACCTCAGGCAAAAATCCCTGCAGGTTTCACCTCTACCATGAGGAAGCCTCACAGCTTGCGTTTCACTTTGAAATTGGATTTGAAGTGCAAACCAAAATCCTACTGAGAAAAAAAAAAAAGAACCGGCCCTTACAATGCAACTTAATACTAGAGGAAAACAAATAAACAAACAAAAAACCCACAGCGCAACTACATGCAGCCTGGCCAGGTCCTCCATTGCGTACCCAGGCACAAGGTGCCTTCCGCTGGCGTGTCCTCTCTCCTTGTGCCCGAGCAGAGCCCCGCAGACCTTCGCACCTCTCGCGATCGAGCTCCAGAACCTCCCAGTGCCAGACGAAACGGCCCCTTCGCTGCCCCGAAAGACAAAACTTTGCTTCTTGCCTTCAACCCTCCTAGAAGTTACCACCACCAGATCAAGCAAAATTGGCTTCTAATTAGAAAACTCTTCAGACAGCAAGCAGAGGAAAAGCGCTCTTCTACTTTTGCAACGAACAGATCTTTATAACTCTTAAAAACCAAGTTAAAGTATCAAGATGTCATCTTGTACTTCCATTAGTGGCCCTCACTAGAAGGAGCATCTCCAGCACAGTTCTGAGCAAGCCCTAATTTGCAAATTATCCAGTTTTGTTACACATTTTTTCCATTGATTGTCAGCTTTAAACCAGTCTTMAAAACCTTAATGTACAGCAAACCCAGATTACCGTAAGAGAAAAAAAATTATATATAAAGCAAAAAGCCATGCAGTTAAATTTAAAAAGAAAAGAATCTCATGAGTGACTTCAGAAAAATGTGATGAATGACTTCCCCAGCTGTTTTGTCAACACTTCCATAGTAATTTGGCAGAAGCACAAAATCACCAAGTTTATATTTTCATCAAATGGCTATTAGCGCTGTTGAAATCTCACAGACACGAGACAGTAAGAGCAAGCTCCACGTTTTACATTGCATTGCCCGTGCTCAGTTTGTAAGCTCTCACCTTTTCAGGTTAATCATTTGAAAAATATTCTCCCTTCTACCCTGAGCCTTAAATATGACACTAAGGGTGTCACATATTAATTACAAAAGAAAAAAAAAAGAAGAGATACCCACCCTCTCCAATTATACCCCCCAACGTGTAATTCATTCCTCATCCGTCCCTGCATTACCAGGACTAGGGCAACCAAATCCCAGCTCCCAGTGCCTGCACACATCCCTGATTTACAGAGCTCCAAAGACCATCAACTTTTAATTGACATACAAAGACCATCATCTTTTAATTGACCCTGAAAATGACACGTGCTCATAGTAACAGGACGTCTCTTCTGACAGCTCAATAGGTTTCAAAGTGTTTTATGAACCTTCACCACAAAACCCAATCCTATTTTTGACATCTTCCTGACAACAYGAGCACTAAGCCGCTACTTGGCATTCAGTTCAATAATATTGACATACTAATGAGAAATCTGAATTTGAAAAAAATAGCGTTTCAAGTTGACATTCAATGGTAACTTTGACTAAATACTGTATTTAATTAGGAACCTGTGCACTGGCCTTACAGGGGCCATARCTCCCAAGCTGTACCACTTTTTGTTGTTTGGCATCTCCAGTCCCTCAGGGAACTCTCAAAGTTTCCAATCTTTCTTTCCCAGCCATAGACAGCTCTTCAGCCTGTGCCTTAAAACCCACCATAGTTTAGGAATACAAGAAGTAATTTTTCAAATCCAAGACCTATCAATAACTAAGTGTTTATACACACAAATGTATACACACAAACATATACATACATACATGTATTTATACACACAAAAAGAAATTGCTCCGTGTATACTGCTCAAACTGAAGTTCGGACCAAAATAACCAATAAATGGAGAGCACAGAAATTAAAATTTTCTCAATTAAAAAAAAACCAAACACCACATCAGAAACATGACTACGATCCAACAATAACAATACTTACAATTATCTTTTGTGCCTGGAAACAGTATCATCAGTCAGTTTATACGCTCCTTCTGCAGAGATCCAGTGGGAACAAGGAACGTTTTACCAAGAGAGCTTTGTAAGTTTCGGAAACAGAAGGAGGGTTCCAACAGCRACATTAGTACCTGCTTGGTGTACTCCACACAGCCATGCATCTCCTGGGAAGGCCACCCCAGAGCTGCCGTGCCCGGAGCGATGGCTGTTCCCGTCCTACATTGCTGCAGCAGCACCATCCCACCTTTTAACACATCTCTGAGATCCAGGGGATGAAGCCCCAAGGACAGTAACAACCGTTTCCAACCACAATCTTTGGGGCCAAAGCAAAAAAGGGGGGAACCAGTATTTAAGAGCTACCACAAAGGCAGAGACATCGGAGAACGCCACGTTCCAGAAGGGAGCAAAGAGCACCTGAGTGCCCGCCGGCTCTCCGTGGAAGGGATGCACCCACCGAAACTGCACAACGGGACAACGCAACACCTGAAGATGGCATAACGAGCTTCTGCTCAAAATCACCCGTCATACGGACATACCCACATCTCCTGTAATTCTGCAATGGCAATGAAAGCTTTCCCAAATACTTAAGTGACTATTTGTCAGCGGACTCATTATACCATGGTATAAATATTTGAAAAACCTTAAAAACAAATCCTCAAAACCGCAGAGGTTTGAACTGTTTAACTACAAAGACTATTTTGTACTACTAGCAGACCAAAGTGCAGGATCCAGCAAAGCTAATCCACCTCCCCCTTGAACACCAGCAAACTCAAAATCTTCTCAGAAACACTTGCCTAGAGTTTTACTAAGTTTGAAGATGTCAAACTTCATTTACGCTACAGCATTTCTCCTCGGCCTTGTAAGGTCAATTATTGCTCCCTTTGCGGGGTTGAAAATGTCCTGCGGTCAGCACTGTAATATCGAAAGGAGACCTAGAACAGATGCACAACGGATAAGACTGACGTTCACCTACATTTGTTATCATGCAAGTCAGCAACGGACATAAAAGTGCAAAGTCTGGGACTTTTTGAGAACRTCTCATCACTTTCCAATTAAAATTCTGACCTTGCCTGAACTCTTGGTATTGGATACAGCCTGGTATCTCTGCAGAAACAATCTCCTTTCACAGTAATTTTAAAAAATACTAAATAAAAGAATTAACAACTGGTTTTCTAAAGAAAAAGTTGCTTACTCGAGACTGAGTGGTGGACTGGAGACAAAATTACAGCAGACAACGCAGTCATTTCACCTCCCAGGAGGTAGAATCTGTTAGCAGAGGCCATCAAAGCACTAAACTTCTATTGAGAAGATAAGCCGATAAGTAAAACCACGCTGTTGTAACACTAATATACTGGACATCGATGACAGTTCAGCTAGGACCTCAGAGCGTCCGCCTCTATCACAATTTCAACTGACAATTTGGAGKGCCTGTATTTTAAGGGAAGATTAGCCAGGACTGTCACAAAATAGAAAACTGGAGAGGCTTTGACCTCTGTTAGCAATGTATCATCTAACCTACATTAAAGCTGCACTTCAAGTTGCTAGCTTGGCTCTGTGCCACTTACAGGCCCATACTCAACACCGGAGACATGGATAATTTGGGGAATTTTGCCGCCACACCCAGAAAACACAACAGTGAGCTGAATCCGGAGCCCGAAGTGAAGGAAGGGTTGGCTTTTTGTTTCAGGAGAAGCTGGGAGGCGTAAGACAAAATCCCCCCCTCAAACAGCTCTCTTTAAAAAAGGCTTTCCGCTATCAGAAACTATTCTGTCCAGGGCAACGAGCACCTCCCCTGCAACAGAGCACACAGCACCGGCATGCACTCGGCTTCGTGATTTATTCTACAAAAAGGGTTACCAGGGATGCAGTCATCTCCTCCTATAAACATTTTGGGAGCAAAGTGCACACGTGATCTCAGAGCAAGTGCTAGAGGAGAGGGAAGAGTGGAAACCACGCAAGAGTAAGCAATTAATCTTTTGTTCTTGATTTTGTTCATCGAGAAGAGCAGGGAGGCTTAAACACCTGTGCCTTCGCAGAAAAATGTTTTATTTCCCCGAGTTGAGCTTCTCGTTTTAAGGAGTTACTACAAGAAGCACCTTCTTGATTATTCACTGCATTAGAAAGCACTTAAAATTCACCTCCTGTTCTATGACACTTTTCAAGATAAGAGTTATATTTGTTAATAAAGAAATTATTAATGGCTACAAAACTGCTATGGGTAGGATTCAGGACAAATTACTCAACTTTCTTTTAACCTTTCAAACGGGACTATCTTCCAATTCTTTCGGGCTAATACTTTCAAGATGGATCAAAAGTAAGTCAATTGGAAATTATTTAGACAGCCCCCCTTGCAATAGATCCTGCAAGTTATATACCATATAGTAGTAGCTGGCACGGATGTAACATCTCAAAAATATCAATATGCGCAGTAAAGTTCACCTAATTTTCTTTTTACTTAGCAGGGGTAAAAACTATCATCTACTTTGTCATTTTCTACCTGATTCTCTAGAGAAATTGCTGCCTCTCGCCAAAGAACACGTGGCGATGTCTCTTCCAGTGATGTAACAGGGGATTTGAGTTGTACAGCGAACGGAATTGCATCTCGTAACTCTGAAAGAGGTTCCACGTGGGATGCGACTCAAAATTTTTGAAGCTCCTTGGAAAATGTGGGTAAAAAAGATAYAATTCTTTTGCTTTGCCAAGTTACAGCTCTGAGACATTTAAAAATAACTAGTTTTGAAGTGGTTTTCTGCTAACAAACAGTCAACACATACAAGGTGTACACTGGCTATATACTTTGCCAACTACAGAAAGATTTCTGTCCAAGACTTCTTTTAAGCCAGAAAAGGGCAGAGCAGTACGGCACGTACACTTGTTTGCTTTCCCGTTAACAAGCTGCCTTGTCACCACAGCTGTGTCTATAGTGGTGAAGCTGCACTGCTCTGACTCTGCTGTACCGCCAAAGCCTTACGGTTCTTATCATTTGTACAGAAAGGAGACTGCACAAAAGCTATTTTAAGAGCTGAATATTTAGATCTCAAAATACGGTTAATTTGACTGTAGAGGAACTAAGACTTAGTTCTGGAGTTCCAGCACTCTCCAAGCAGGGTACCTTCCCCAGAAAATTAGGAAGGACCTAGAGATACCAGGACTTTGCCATACGAGAGTTCATGTTTTGTTCCAAGCTACGTTTTATGGTTACGTGACCCAAATGCTGCTGAGTTATAATCCCAGGAATTTGCCTGTCCACAAGCTTCTCTTAGAAATAAACTTGATAAACAAATGCAGCTCTGGGTGCATACAAAACCCAAACAAGCGTCCACAGACAGTTTTTTCACACACGTAAGCCCCGTAGGAGACGCTTCTCTGGCTGTTCCCTGTAGAAATATTTTTCTGACATATTGCAGTCTTAGGCATTTAGCACACTACCAAAGATGATCCAATGACCAAAAAGCCAGCTTTTTTCATCGTAGTCACGATCAAAATTCAAAACACGCATATTGCTATCCACATAAGATGTAACACACACTAAAAATAAAAACTTTATGTCGTTAAAACGGTGCCCACATTTAAGAAAATGAATAGTTCGTTCTGCCAAATGAATCTTTGTCATAACATTACATTCATTAACGAGAGACCTCCTAATCTTCATCTCGGGAGTGAAATTAGGCGCTCTCAAGCTCTGCAGTCTGTTGTTGGTGAGAAGACAGGAGATGTACAAGGGCTCACTGTAATGCGAATTCCAAATCAAATTCCCTGGGACGGTCATCACGGCCCCCACCCTGGTTCCTCCTTCTCACTAAACACCCAATTTGTCCACTACAATAAAGCAACTACTTACCTTAATAGATCCAGAATGTCTTCTCCCACATGAAGTCCACTCTCRGCACCTACACATCCCAAACTGGATGCTTTAGGGCAATAGTCATCAGGCAAGAATATCTGTGCCCTAGACGCACGCGTTGTCTCCTCTCTTCCCAGCTACCCTGCTTCCCCGGCACCTCCCGACAGGCAAGGCAGCCCCCACACGCAGCCCCAACCATCCCTCAAATTCCTTCATCACAAAAGCATCCCGCAGTCTCAAAACCACAGGAAGAGAATATGTCATGTGCATTAATGTTAACACATCAGGAGAGGGAGGGAAGAAGCTAAGACACAGACTATGAAGAAAGGCCTGAGGGAACACTGCACCCTACGCTGCATCTCGATCTGTGCCCCAGGCTCCTGGGTTTCCGCTACTTCTCTGTAGAGCTTCTCACTAAAACACTCGCTTCTCACTAAAACGTACTTTTCAGAAAGCTAGTCTTTTAAGACACTGAAAGCTGGAGAAACTACTTCTCTTGGCAGGTTCTTCCAACAGTTAATCACCAGTGTGTTAAAAACGTATGTTTATCTTCTCATTTGAATTTGTCCAGCTTTATACAAACGTTTATACCCTTCTTCCAAACAAGGCGACCTTTAATATGAACAGTTTTATCTTAATGGTGTACACATTTTTTTAGAATCAAACTGGAATTTGGCACACCATCCTCCGGCTGCAGAAGCACCTCCCTTGCCTGCGCTGGCAGGGAACCAAGCCTCCACAGCAGCACAGAGCTTGGGCCAGCGGCGAACAGGCAGGGTGAAGAGGAGACACGGGCGAATGCCCACCGCTTCTGCATTCACTGCGTAACTCGTGATCAGGTTTTCCTGATGAGGAAGGCAAAGGCCAAATGAGGAAAAAAGTCCTTGAAATTTGTCAACAGCACAAAACAGGCTGTGTTGGTTTCCTGCTTCTCCCTTACTGGTTTCATGCCCTGCAAGTTACATTGGGAAGAAGCATCGTGCCTATCAAGGATATTAAGATTTGCCTTTCTTCTTAGGGCTAAAACATCCAATCCCAGAAAAGATGGAAGTAGCACTAGAGATCTTTAATGAAAGAAATGTTTTGGTGGTTGTTCTAACTCAGAAGGTGAATCTCCCTGCGAGAAAAATCATTCAGGAGCTCAGTCAAAGACTGAGGGCAAGAGGTTTGTGAAYGTTATTCATGCTTGCAGGCAATACCAGATGCATCCAAAACAGTTTAAATTGAATTTCTAGCTCTCTACTGCTCTCCTGAACATCCAGCCCCCAGTCTGTATGGAAGAGCTGAATAACGCCCTTTCATTATCGAAGTGCTACACTTGGTGATAAGGACCTGACCGTGTTTCCCATAAGCACCCAGTAGTAAGAAATGTATACGTCGAGATTAGCAGACTAATTCTGGGAGGTGTCTGAGGGACTACTTAACGGGGCATGTCCAAATAAATCAAAGTACCAAAGTGCCTTCTGATGAGAGGCAGTATTATTACGGAAAGCCTGGCCAAAGTCCTCTGAAGACAAAATGCCTAGTTCTCTTCCTCTGGCTAAGAGAGACTGGAGGCAAGGCTGAGCTTTGGCCACGTGATTTTTCTCCATTTACCTCCCAAAAATACTTTCATAGAGAAGTCCAAAACAATTTTAAAACATCCATAGTCTAGCTCCCTTTGGAAGAAGAATGACGGAGACTGATACTACRGAGTATGTCCTTTCACATAAGCGAGACGCAGTACTCTGTTGCCGAGTAAGACAAATACCGCAACAGGATGACAAGTTCAGATTTAGTTTCTGTACTGGGTTCTGTGCTGCTCAGAGTAAAGGGCAGCCTCCAACTACATGCCTAGGAAAAAAGTTTGCAGAGGTGGCTATGGTGACAGTTTCACAAATGTGTGATAAATAAGTGAGTTAATCTTACTCTATATATCAGTTACAAAAATTAACACAGACATGGCATGTATTTCTGGAGAGAAACCGAAAGACTGCCGGATCTGCCCAGCTTCTCTACCAGATGTGTCAAAGCCTCTGCAGGCTTATGATTTTTTTTTTTTTTTTTTTCCAGGTAAACTCTGCTCCTGGACCACATTTCAATGAAATCAAGCTTGTGACTGCAACCGAGAGAGAATACTCCTATTTCAGAGCTGCTGCTTTGCATCTTTAGCTGTTTTGGTAACAGCTTCAAGCAACTCCAATGCAGACATAGCCAAAATAATTCTCTCTTCTGGCTTTCAGGAATGTGTGCTCCAAAATCTGAATTCTACGACCAGTCACCCAGGCCGGATTCCCCTCCCATACTAGTAACTCATTCAAAAAAATTTACAAATAAAAAACAATGCAGGAGATTTCATATTTAACAGTCAATAAGAGGAGGAATTGAAGCCTTCTCAACATACCATGTCGTTTGTTACATCACATAAAAGACTGGCATCCTTACTGTAGTCTTTACAAACTAGGTGTTAATGTTTAATCTCTCTCAGAATTAACATTCAATTGTATGAAAGGATTCAGCTTTATTTTGACCGCTGGTAAACTAGCAGCTACAGCGTTTTTTTCCTATTTTTATAAAGTTCATTCAAAGTTGGCTGCATTGAAAAGAATAGCTGGAAGAGCTCTCATTTATGATTCAGTATAAAGGATAAGTTACAGGGCAAAGCAAAGTTTTAAGAGTTACTACCATAAGCCTCTCAAAATCTATTTTCTTGATTGTCAATTTTAAGTCAAGCTCAAAAATGATCTATTTTTAGTGATTTTAAAATGAACCCACCATGCTGCAAAAGCTAGCATTACTGAAAAAGCCAGAGAGCTAGAGAGACAATTCCACTTAACAGCATCCTTTTAAAAAAACTTTTTACTTATCTTCTGAATTAAATATACTTTAATCCCCACCATTACATTTCGAAGCTGACATCTTCTCAAGCAGAAGTCTTTAGCTTCCTTTATTTGGAAGATAATTAGCACTTAGGCCACCAGTGCAATCTTCCTCACACCAAGACTTCACAGCTTTCAGATTTGGGTACTATCACATCCAAACTACTGCATGTATTTTAGACATGGTAAGCATGACAGGGGATATAGTACTCACATGGGTTTTCAATTAACTTTCTACCAGCTGCTGCAAGTAAGATAACACCTAACCCAGCGCTAAGTCTGCCAGAACATAGTTTTCAGGCAAGTATCAATGAGTTTGAACCAGCAGTCAGCTTGCACAGGTTCAGGGTTATGGCTCAGATGGTCACAGCTGCCTTTTTTTTTTTTTTTTTTTTTTTTTTTAAAATCAGGCAGCAGCATCTCAAAAGTGGGGCTTACTGTTTTGTGAATGTACAACCTATGTAGCAGAGTATAAACCAACCACCTTCTGCTCTAACTTTTCATTAGGGCACTTCACTCAACAACCAACTCTAGTCAAGGTATTTTTTCCCAAAACCAAAGCAGATCAAGCAGTAAACCCACTATAAAGATGAATTCAAAAGGTATAGTTTGCAACACTAACAAAGTAAATTTGCTTCATTCCAACACTATTGCAACAGAAGGATCGTTTCAGCATTTCAGGTGGAAGACAAAAAGCTTTCTACTTAAGACAACCACTTGAAGACAAGCAATAACAACAAGAAAATCCAAACTGTCTATGTTGAGTACTACATAATGCAAGCCTGTGGTCACAATTAAGTCCCAAAGTAAACAAGACCACAGGGAGGAGACAGTGCAAACAAGCTTCCTTTTCTCACCTTAAAAAAAGTAAAGTTTCAAAGTCCAGGTTACTGCTGATTGGCAGATTACTGATGTCGGTATTGCAACTACCTTGTGAGAACACCATGGCTTAAAAATAAGCCTAAATACTAAGACATCCAAAAATCAGGACCAAAGAGGCAAGTCTTCCGAAAGTACTACGAAATGCTTCCACAGAAATGTTAACAAGAATCCTAACACTAAATTAATGCATTGCATTGAGTGCTTTTGAAAAGTTCTCTGACCACAAGCATCATACAGCTGTAACATCCATTTTGCAATGCAATGATCTTTAGAGGTAAACACTACCCTGTTACAATCACAGATTAAACTACGGCAAAGTAGGAAACAAGCTCACTTTTCAAACAGAACAGAAGCAAATTCAGGAACAGAACTCAGATTTCCAAAGATAAAAAAATAAAATCTAACTTTACCACTGGACCATCCCAGAGATGGTCTGAAACACATAAGCACAGCTAAATACATTAGACTTACACCTAAAGCTAATACACTGAAGGAGGCAAGCAAACAGGACAGCCAAACACAAATACTGACAGAGAGATGTAAAACCCTTGGGCTTGTTTAGAGATATATTTTTAAAGTCTTTTACAAGCCTTGTTTTCAGCATTCTAAGACTAAGTCCATCAACTAATCACAAGCTGATACAGTATACATCTTACAAATGCTATGTACACTTACTCTGCAGAGCAGCTTTGTTGCTTACACCACAAAACAATGCCTGTGATTCTCAACAGAGAAGGTATTGTAAGAACCGAGAACTACAATTGCGGCAGCAATTTTAAGATGTGAAGCATTCTAAGGCAAAATCCCAAACTTCTTCAGCAAAGCCAAGTGAAAGGGGTAGGTGCCATGCAATCTAAAGAGAAACTTGTGTTACAGTGTATTGCATTGAAATTACTGCCATGCACAAGAGACCAGAAAGAGGCTGCACCAAGAAAAAGCATTACAAAGTTATTGTATTCTACCAATGAACTTTGAAGCAGAGCATGAAAGCATAAGTGACTTAGCAGGTTCAAAAACTCCATCTTAGTTTTTCCAAACCACTGGAGGAAGCTTAATTTAAACTGGATGGTGTCCCTAAATATTCAAAATTAATCCTTCCTGTACGAAGAAATGGTACTTTTAATCAAACAGCACCTGGTTTTGAAAGCTACCTCATCCCACTGCACATTTGATGCCCTGCATTTGCTAGAAGTAAGAACCTTTTCTGTTATTAAGTATTACTTTGGCCAAAATTGAAGTTTAAGGAAATTTGCTGCCCTTGATGATCCATTACTTCTAGTGAGTAGGTTTTGTACATCCACATAAATTACGTATTAGTAAGGAACAACATAAAATTTTTCAGAGCAACCTAGTTAAGTGGGTTTTCAAGAGAAAAGAAACTCATTTCAGCAGCACAAATAAGAAGAAATTCTGAATATATAATACATAATAGAAAGGATTTAAATTGGATCCACAGTAAACATACAATGAGGATTTATTTTGTGTATTAAAAATGAAGTTGGATGCAAGAAGTTGCATTAAAAAAGAAGTTAGATGTGGTGTTATTTAAAAAAAAAATACACCTGTGTTCTACATATTGAAACAGGTGGAGACTACCAGGCTTAGGYCAAGTGTAAGAGGTGACAGTTTTTTTACATCTGGAACTGGAACTGCCAGTCCAATTATACACTTGGACCAAGACCATGTATCCACCCAGTTCAACCACCAGCCTATTCAAATGCTGGTGTATGGGTATCTGCTTACTACTGTAGAAATCTTTACTGATGAATTCTGCCTTCTGCTGACTCATTTCTTCTTCTCTGTTTTTGTGTTTTGCCAGTTTCTCTTTCTACCAAGAAAGCGCAGCACTGCCCTTTTGCTGCATTTTGTCCAGCTCTGACAACAACCAGCTTCAGGGATCTGAAGGCAGAAGAGAGACTATCCAAAACACTGGATCTTCAGCAAATTTAGTGTTAAAAGATTTCATTATAGAACCCTGGAGTGAACTGTTTGTATATAACACTGTGAGAAGGACCACACTTTTCTGGGTAAGAAGGTCTAAGGCAAGCATGTGGGTACAGATTTGCCACTAGCAGGTATGCTATCATAATTGTGTTCTTAACTTGAGCTAGGTAATTTAGACATTACAGAAGATTACCTGGGATTAAAATAGAAGGTGAAGTTTGGCAGCTCAATGTAAAACCTATGGGTATCCACAGGAATGAATTCAAACTCAACTCCAGATTGTCCTAATTTTATTTGACTTGGTTAACCAATTTTGAAGCACTTTTTACAGTTTACATAACTTAAAGGAGCACACTGTGTCCTATAAATATAAATTAACATTTTTAGTAACTCAAGACAGCACAACAAAGCCAGATTTTGAAATAAATTGTCTGTTTAGTTATCTGGATCACGAAGGAACATACATGGGGAAGGAAAAAACAGCATTGACAAGAAAACACTGTTTAGTTCTAAAGTGAGTTTGTGCTTCTACACCAAAAACACAACACTGAAGTAACAAGAACTCTGCAAAGAACTTGAAAAGGTACATAACTTCTGTAGTCCCAAAACCGAAGTACATACTTATTTCTTCTTCTACCTGTTATTTTGTTTGGTTCTATGAAATTAGCATTAATGGTAGAGGGACAAATGTAAGATATACTAACTTTGCTGCAAATATGAATTCGTTGTAGCAGTTTGTTAGATTGCTGGTTTGGGTTAAGTCGGTTTTCCTGCATGATAAACAAGAGCAAATCTTTTTGATGTATTTAATAATCAATGCATTTGTTAGTACAAAGCAGATGGTGTTCAGCAAGAAGGCATTAAGTGATCATTTGAAAACACCATGCTTGCTTTTTTTTTTTTTTTTTTTAAAAAAAAAAAAAAAAAAAAAAAAACACTAAACCACCCTAAAGAATTTTGTGAAGGCCAGATGTTCAAAGCTGGTGCACAGATAAAAACTGCACATCCATGATTTATGCATGAAATTACCCAGAGCCTGACAGGTGTTAACATATGCCAAAAGTTATTTGCATGCTTTCTCTATGACATACAGAAATCAAGTCATCTTTCACTAAACTTTGAAAATCTGGTCTTAGCTACAAATTAACACTTTGCTTCACTCCATTAATTTATCAAAAGGCATTAATCCATCTTTTGATTTTTGGTTGATGACTAAAAATAAGAGCGAGATATTTTAACACTAATAATTTTGTACAAGTCTTCTTCAAAGCGATTATGTTTGTTCTCAAAATCAGTAAAAAAATCTTATTGCTCAGAAAGCCTTTTCATTATTAAATGTTTTCCTGTATATTTATGTTCACTACAGATTATTTTTTGAAGCAATCTCAGAACTTAAAACTTTAGAAAACTTTTTCTTTTTAAACAGAGAAGTTACTTTAGGCCTAGACCAAAAAAAAAAAAATTATGAACTAGGGCAAAAGATGGAGTTAGAGAGTCAGCCTCTGAATGCTTCTTAAAAATAGGTGCTTCAAATACAGGTTTAGAAAAGAAATTAAATATCATGTTTTCAGTCACACTGAAGAAAACATCTGCAAAGAAAAAAGGCCCTTCATCCTTAAGATTGAAGAAAAAGGTGGTAGGAGAAGGAGGAAAAAAAAAAAAAAAAAAAAAAAAAAAAGCACTGAAAGCACTGTTTTCCCAAGTTGCCCAAATCACACACAGACACAAGAAGGTTACAAATGCCATTCATGAAAGAATGCACCACAAACATCAGCATTTATTCATTTTGAAATTTTTTTTTTTTTTTTTTTTTTTTTTAGCAAATGACAAAAGACTCAGCTTACTGGCTTCACTTTTGTTTACCTTTTGCTTACATTACACATTTAAACATTTGTCAAAACTTACTAAGTTGTCTGCATTCATGCACAACTAGAAAACATTCTTAATTTATTTAAACCAGAAATGCATTACCAGAAATGTATTAACATTGTTCACTACTAAACATTTAAAAAAAAGTTGAAATTATTAAAAAGGTTATCCTGGAAATGTTAACTTCACAGCAGACTTAAACTACTAATTGGCTCACATTTCAAATTGGAAAAAGCAAGATTCATGCTAGTGTTAGTGTACATCTCGCCCTAGCACTACTAAAGGATCATGGTTCACCTTGATCATATATAATAAAAAGAAAAGTGCATACAGAAATTTACAACAATTTTAAGGACAAAAAATGGTCCAATTGATGTGGTCCCAACAATTAACTCAAAAGTCTATGACAAATACGAGCTTCAGTGAGCTATTTATACTACTTAAGTACGGATATACAGAAAGTTGAGTTCGTTTGAAATCTTCAAAAAATGTTCCTGTCAATCCTCAAATGGTGGCTGTTATAGCTTAAAATTTCTGTTAAATGCGTGCGTTGAATTACTTGTTATCCAAGCGTAGCAGCTGCTCCTTACCATTTATTGTTAGCGACCTTAACTGGCCATCTTCTTCAACTTCTACTCTCTCTTGTCCATTCTCAACAATTCTGTAGGACAAAACCACAGTTAACCATTTTTAAAGCACTGTAAGCAGTTTGAAAATACACACCAGACCTAGGTTTTTAGATAATGAACTATAATGGAGCACTGCCTGCTTAATGCAACTGTAGTTGGCAAGCTTCTGTATTTAACAGCGCAGAAGCTGTAACTAGTAACCATCTGCATTCCCTTACTGATATTGCTTATTTATAGCAGGAAAATTGCTTTCTGGAAGTTTGAATCCTCCAGTTTGTAGAGTTCACAGTTACAGCTGTCACCTCATACATTGTCACAGATGTACTGACACTACACACTATTATCTAGAACTATGTGTCTTTTCACAGATCAACTGTACAATCTTGACATTGCAATTAGTACCTACCCATTTGTTAAATGCATAATATTCTAGATCCAATCACAGTTTTGCATGATGGTAAGGCATGCAAGACAGTCTTTAATCCACTTTTAATGTGATCAGAGCAATTAATTTGGAGACCTACTGTATACCAAGTTTATGACCAGCATGTACGTTGCAAAATTTAACTGGAAGGAGAGATTATTAAAGAGCTCTGTAGGTCTTTACAAACCTTTTTTTGTTTTGTTTGTTTTAGAAATGGCAAGATAAGGAATGTTTAAATTATTTTTAGAATATTTAATTTATGCATAAATTTTAACTATCTAGGAATTCTCCCCTCATGATTTAAATGAGGAAACCACATGGATGAATATAAATTTTTCTGGAGATCAGACTTATTGAAGAGAATACACCCATATTAAAAACAGAGGGAACGGCTTCTTGCCTGAAGCAAAATATTACTCGGAGAAGATTTTCATTGGGTATGCTAGGATATGAATCTTTTTTAGACTTAGCTACCTTGTGGGCAGACATACTACAAAGTAACAGGACTCCTCGGAGATAGTAAATGTGTCTTCCTAGATGTGGCTAACCACATTTCTTGCTTCCCCCTGCCCTTTCCAAATATGATAACAAAAGATATGACAGCCGCATACCTGATTTAGCCTATTTTTTAATATTAAAAGAAACACGGTGCCTTATCTTCTTTTGCATAAACACTTTCTTTGGTCTCTCTCACCTGGTACAATTCCCTCAAAAGTGGGCAGTTCTCAGATTTTTCTGGACTACACTCACAGAAAAATATCATGACCACACCAGCGTGTGACGACAAAGGCTGCATTTAAGTGGTCAGGATGACAGGATCTCTCCAGTACAACAGGACACAGAAGAACCCTGCACTTTGGAGTATGGGACACAAGTTACCAGACAAAAAAATTGGTTCTTCCTTGCTTTTCCATAAATTTTTATTAAGTACTGAAATTACATTTAACTACTTTTTCAGTACTCCTATAACTTACTGATGATAATTTTCCATGTAGGTTACTCTATAGCTAACTAATATTTGCATTTCCCAAATGCAGTGATTTCCCCATCACAAGCATGAAATAGTGAGAAGGTACGCTATGTATAGTACTTGCAAATCCACTTTCCAACAAACAGGAAAAGTTTTCTCCAAAGCAGGTTTCAGTTGCTTATTTCACTTAACAAATAAAAGAAAATTACTTTTTACGCAAAAACTTCACTCAAACACTGCCTAGGAAAGCAAACTAGAGCAGATGTTAGGGGAAACCATTTCATATTTCATAATGTCTGCAAAATTAAAAGTCCTCCCAATCCCCAGTTAAAAGCTTCACAATCAACAGAAGCCAAGTGTGCTTTTCCCTTCCAGAAGCTCCAGCTGACTTGGCAGACAGTAGTCAAGGACCATAACAAAAGATGCATCACTACACAGGAGGTTCTGAAGGCCTGGAAGAGCTCCATTGCCAGGTCCCTTTCAAACAGCAAACAAGCTGCAACCTTCATTTTTCATCAGGGCAGTTCTGAAAGCATGTCTTACACATCTGAGCCCTCCTCAACTATCAAGAGTTTAGACAAAAACACCATCTTCCCCATTTTCACATGCTACAGCTTTAAGTAACTTAGCAATGGCAAGAAGAGTCAGAGAACCCAATAAACTCTTCAAATTTTTTTTTTAAGCATTCAGAGAAATCCAAGTAATGTGATGACCACAACAGCAAAAGTAAAAATACATACACATACATGTATCGCTATATTTATGTTTATATATATAGTATATCTATMTGTATGTATTTATAGCTATGTATGTCTCTACATATAGTTTCATACAAATATATTTATATCACTTACCTCTTTGTAGTAATTTTTCTGCCATTAACTATTTTAGTTGAGGTTGATACTGACTTGAAGTTACCCATCCCACTGCCACCAAATGACGTAGAGGAGAACGAAGTAAGGCCTCCATGTCCCAATGAACCAAACGAAGTAAAACCTATTGGGAAAGAAGGTATTTCACTAAAAATGTATTTTTGCATGACCGTCAGATCCAAATTTATCATCCACTCGGACTACATCCTAGCTTCAGGATGCCCTTTGTTGGCTGCATCAACACAGCATCAGTGTTGTGGCATTAAACACCAGTGTGAGAATAAAAATATGGCTCCAGCCCCATCAACTTCTCCCATATGGACCCATAGTTCAAATTCCAAATGCATAGCCTTGTCCAAAAACCGTTCATCACCTCCTCCTCTGAAGAAAAGGCATTCAAGCCTGTCTGCTGAACCATTATATCATTCTTTCCACTCAAGGTAAAGCTAGTAACTTTAATGAATCTGATTTTTTGCTTTAAGGTAGATGTTGGGATGCCCTGAGCTAGCAGAGAGAACAAGTTTTGTGTCACTAACATCCCAACTAATACCCAGAATCTTAACACTTGAAAGGATGCTGACTACCAGCAACTCTCAGCAACCTCTGAGATATGGATGTCAGCATTCAAATTGACTACCCCAGAACTGGTACTAAGTAGTACCATGGGTTTTAGGCACACATTTTTCCAGTGTATTTTCAGGACCTTAAATAAAAGCCATCACACCCCCAACACCTAAAAGGAAACAGAACAAAAACAATTCTAAAGCTATAAAGAAACTGTAGCACCAAAATTAAGAACACAGAAAGTTCTACCTCTTAGAGGTCTGTTTACTTTTCATGAACTTTCAGGTAGACCAAATATTGTAACTATAGCTTTACTTACATTCAGACTTTACAGAGAGCAGCTTAACTTAAAAAAAGTAGCCTCAGAATTTCCTGAATGAAGATGTCAACTTTTAAAAAAGTATTTATCAGCTTATTATATTGAGATCCTTTGTGAACCAAAACTGCATTCCTTGTTAAATGTTGTGATATTTACCTGTGTC
Organism: Phoebastria nigripes; assembly: GCA_035582835.1. Classification (NCBI taxonomy): domain Eukaryota; kingdom Metazoa; phylum Chordata; class Aves; order Procellariiformes; family Diomedeidae; genus Phoebastria; species Phoebastria nigripes. Next base: position 2,302,560 of record JAYKAV010001112.1, on the reverse strand, counting down.
AAATGAAGAAAAACCACTTCCAAAAGCAGGGAATCCACCAAAKGCAGAGAAAAATGATCCACCACCTCTGCTTCTGCTTCCCCTTGGACCCCGCCTGCCCCCGAAGAAGTCCTCAAAAGGGTCTTCTACAAAACAGAAGACAACATTTAAGAGGTCAATATTACTGAGTGATTCTGTATTTAATCATTAGGGATTCTTCATTAAAAAAAGAAACTTCCTATTACAGATAAGATTCTTCCTTTGAAATATTTGATGCTACTGAACTGAACAGTCTACTAAAAAGGCAATTCCTATGCTCCTTCTGGACTAAATTCTGTCTCACTTTTGGACCTAAAAATAATTATAAAAAATAGTTGGTTTCCTTATTTTAGCTGTCTAGTATTAAAAACCAGTAAACCTAATGTAAATGCTCTTACATTTTTCAGTATAATAGAAGCCGCAAGAGCTACAGAAATAGTATTATTTCCACCACATGCTCATGTAGCATAATACACTGGAGGTATGATAAAAATTGAAATCAGTATTTATTTGAAGCTAACTATGTCCAGTCAGTTAGCATTTGACAGATTTAACACTCTTCAGATGCATAATCATGATCTCTACACACCAAGTCACCATAAGGCAAATCCTTCAGCTGTTCTACAGAACTCCCTGTTGTCAGACTAAGGTTTTCCAAGGTGTAGAATAAAGAGTAGCACTACAGACAAATTAAACTCTTAGAATTTGAATTTAACAAATCTTAAAATATTGCACACAGGTACCGAAACTTTCTAGCTTATTTCTATTCAAGATACATTGTGGATCACCATGATGAGGTCTCTGAAAAGTAACTTCCAGATAGGTTATACCAATTATTGAAATATAAAAACAGCAGCCAGGGATTGATGACTCATAATCTTAAAGTGTTCAAAGTGTTTATTTTAGCACTTGCCACATTAGGTACTTCAAACATGTATTCTGATGCACATTTAGGCAGCAAAGTATGGCTGTTTACACACAGTGTCCCAAAGAGGCATTCGATCCCTACCACGCAGGAGGAAGAGTGGAGAACTAGAGAAAGGGTGTCAAGGATAAAATGCCATTTCAAATTCAAGTATAACTGTTATGTCATTCAGAACAACTGCTGTTCCATCCCTGTTACGAAGACAACAGTCTCTTCAAAAAAAAAAAAAAAAAAAAAAAAAAAAAAAAAAAAGGCGGGGGGACACCAGACACTTATACAAGCAATTCCTTACTTAATCATATTTTCCTAAAAAACAGTTATTACTAGAATTATTTGAAAACTGCTTTTTACTAGTGCTCTTAAAACAAAGAACAACATATAAAATTGCAATCATATAGCAGATACTCAAAACACATAATACTTGCATTAAAATCAGAAAAGTTTAGGAACTTCAACTACTCTGTCAATCACAACTCTCCCAGAAAAAGTGTTGTACAGTACCAACGATTTTACTAAGTTTTGTAAGTCGGAACTCAACATTGAAAGATACAGTCTGAAACACTGCTCAGAATAAGCTCTAACTGAAAAATGCAGAAACTGGTGATAGCAACAATAGAAGTATGAAAGCAAGGAAAGACTCTTGTAACTGCATGACTGTTCAGGACTACAAATTGAAAAAGCAAAGGTCAGAAACACAGTATTTATTCCACCTCTGGTACCCCCATAAAAATCCAAGCTAATTTATGATAAATCACCAAGTTAATGCAATAGTGACAATAATAAAGCAATCAATATGATAATAAAAAGATACTAGTTACCATCTGGTTTATGTGCAATTACTGAACAAAAGTGAAACGTCACAATGTATTTATGCTGAACAAAGGCAGCCACTGAGGTTCAGACATACACTCCCATCAGCAAAGACATAAAATGCCAAGAACGACAGAAAAATAACCCTATCCTTCCCCTAGCTTCCACAGTTATTGAACAAAACAAGGCAGGACCAAACTTTTATCTTACATACGCTAGACAAGCAAGTGGTAAGATTTTTTTTCTACCCCAGGAGGTTTTTTTTTTGTTTTGTCCTTTCTTTTTTTTTTTTCATGTAGAACAAGTTTTCTTCACTATAAAGATGACCTGTTATTACCTTTAAAACAACAGAAATTAAACCAACGCTTCAGCATGGAAATATGGGAACCTACCACCAAAATTACTACTTCCAAAACAAGCACTACGCCCATTTAAAAAAAAGGCKATTTTTTGTCAGACTAGTATATCAGCTAGCAAGTAAAACCACTGCAGTTAATTGTTTTGAAGTCCAACTTATTCTCGCTAGAGTGACTCATAAGTTAGTTATGAAGGTCATTCACTCACGTGTACAAACGATCTATATTATATTACTCCCACTGTTAAGCTATTTATAGTCCAATTTTTCTTGTTACCTGGAGTTCAAATAAAAACAAAACAACCTACTACCATGTAAGCTTTGAGTTTTTAATCCCCCACAGTGTATCAGCCTATTCTGCAAGTGAATCTCTCCTCCTCGGCACAATAGCAGCAGAAATGCAAAGGTTAAAGGAGGATCACAGAATCTCCCAGAGATCCCTGCTATCAACCCAGCTTCTAACTGGGTTATTGCCTACTCCTAGCCACACAAAAACCTAACCGAGACTTGGACATGCCTTATTAGCCTTTGGTAACCCTACACACCAAAGAAAGAGGTCAGCACTCTGTATTAGCAAATGTTCTAGCCTCGGGTGATTTCTGTTAGCAGCCCTGCTAATAATCCTCCACTGCTCTTCCAGTAATTCTCTCCAGTAAGTAAGATACTCGAACCACTCTTCTGCAGTGGACTGCAGAATGCTCAGCAAGATGGATTATGCAGAGACAGGAAAACGGGTAGGACTTTCCTGAGGGAGTATTTCTTACTAACCTGACAGCCATCCAAGTACAGCATACAGAAAAAAAAAATAAATGCCAAAAACATTGAGGAGAGAAGGCAGCAGGAGGCTTCTGCATTATCATCTGTTGTATCCACCACCAAATACACATTAATATAGCAGCCTCACAACTACTCAGACCCTGTTTAAGCTTTTAGTCCCTAAATCAGGATGATTAATAGTACCACTCAGCACAATAACAACATTTCAGCCTGATAGGTCTACTTTTGTGATTTAGCAGAACCCTTCCATGCACAATAACCATTTCACATAGATGGCTTTTTCCAAATGGTTCAAATGCAGTGAATATCACAATATCAGGGTGTTGGGTTTTTTTAATGACTCCTCTTACGATAGTCATTTTGGTGCTTACAATCCATGTAAATTTTCTTATTGAATGTTAGAAGCATATCAGATCAACAAAACTAAGCAGTAAAAAAAAAAAACCACCCCACAAGTGAAGGCCTTTCTAAAAAGGGACAATACTATATAAATACTATACAACTTAAAAGCTTCAGGAAACGGAAATGCTAGGCTAGTGTCAGAGTATTACTAAATATTTTTTGGAGATAAATTCACAGTTTATTCTAATCTGGGTATTACCAGAAGCTTATGGGAGGACAGAGTTTCAGTTTCAACAGTTTTTCAGATTCAGTTTCAACAAAAATGTTGGAATATAGTTCTGACACAGAACTTGTGGTGCTGTCATAACAGCAAAGATCAAAAGAGAACAAAAGATGAGAAATTTCAAGGAAGCCAGTGAGAGAGACTTCTAATCTATCAACAACAGCAGATGACATGAAGCTTTTGGGGGAAAGAGCAAATGCTTAAGCAAAGAACTCATGGTAGCCTGTTACCAAAAAAAAAAAAAAAAAAAAAAAAAGAGAGAGAGAGACAAAATGAAGGACTTCAGGACTCTTGCTGTTACTAGGTAGGAAGACTGCAGTTACAGAAGCCAAAAAGTTAATATGAAGGTTGGAACACAAAACCCCCAGCAACACAAAAGCTTGTACACTAACAACCCCATCTGAAAATAATTACATTAGAGGTAATGTTTCCAAAAGAATTTATTTTATTTAGAAAAATCTTTGCTAATTCAAACGCAGCAACTGTCTTATTCCTCTGGGTAAAATGTTAAACCTGCTCACTGCAAACCATGGAATCTTACCTTGTTTTTCTGTAGTCACTGCAAAAGAATTTCACCTCTAAACAAGTCAAATAACAACAACAACTATAGTAAATATCTCACTGCAGTTCAAAATAAGGTAGGTCATGATTCCCCCCGACTCTCAGAAGTCCTCAGCTGTAACACAGAAACAGGATTTTCTCCCTGTCAGCAGTATAAGACTACTACTTAAAAGATGTGATTGCTTTCCTTTCCTGCCTTGTGATCATGGAACCAAATGACAAGTTGCATTAATTCATTGATCCAAAAGAAATGAGCATTGAGTGTTTGTATTGTTAGCTTTCTGTTGCATCCATGAGCTAATCTGACTCAGTATTGGCAAGACTGCTGTATCTGAAAGAAAATGGGCAGGAAAGCACCACATGAGAGGGGAAGGGAGGAAAGGAGGCAAAACCCAGAATATCTACATTTGAAGCAGTCCACAATTCAGTTTGATTTAATGAATTTCATTAAATCAATCTAAGGCATTAGCTGAAATCACAATACACTGTAAACTAAAAGTGCCACACTTCCTATGGCAGTCACTTCTACCATGACACTTGTACCCTGGCAGCTGCTTGGAGAACCAGATCAGGAAGCGATCAGCTGAAAAGAGCATCTCCAGATGAAAGGAAGTTCAGCCACATCAATTCTTTGCTAGAGTTCACAGTGTGACTGTAAAAGCAACTGTGCTGCTTACAAGGAAGACAGCAGGAAGAAATGCCCAAGGGTCAAAAGCAGTGCAGGAGGATGCTTTTGGCTGTAGAATGATGCTATCCTTGATGAAAGTGTTGAGCACATTCCAGTGCAATGCCATCATTCACCTCCAGAAAATCAAAAGTGTTGAGATAAATCGTGCACTGTCAGCAAATGTTCTCACATGCACGCACTGCTGCAGCCAGAGATGTTGAAAATCTTATAGGTACAGTATGCAAAGGAACATTACCCTGTAAAAACAGGATCACTGCTCAGTCACCACTCACTGGACTACTTCCCCAACCAGTGAACTTTCTTTCCTTTATTCTTTGCAATCAGAGCCACGCTATTGCCTCTGCCAAAACATGACACACGAGCTGAATGCCCTTACTGCAGATGCAGGAGGATGACACTGTAGCTGCAATGCACTGAGCAGAATAATGTTGGAAGGCTGCTCAGCCCCTACATAAGGAGGCAGTCAAACTCAACAGCATTGGGTATTACAGTCTGCAGTGTTTCAGTAAGCAAAGGCAGTACAGGCTGCCTGTCTGCCATCATTTCTTTATATCAAAAGCATACTGTAAGTGACTTTATAGATCATGCCAGAAGAGAGTCTGAAATGCAGGTTTGAATAATCTGTTTATGCAAAGGGCTATAGATATGATACATACAATAAAACAGAATTCTTGGAGTAGGTGTTTCTATCTTGTCTCCTATTTGAAAAAACTTTCAAAGATGCAGATTTGCAGTAAATACACACAGAACCTCATGCTACAGCTCTGGAGCATATCCAGGCACAAAAACCAGCATCATCAGAACTGGACAGGCCACAGAAACCTGTAAGCACTTTTGCATGGAAATAATTTTCTTCCTTAACTACAGAATAAGCATGCTGTTGATGCCACTTACTCAGAAGAGACACTAAGATGCTGTTGCAAGCACTGTTGATTCACCTGCCTAGAGTGTTTCAGCATGAAAGGAGACTTAAAACATTACCTTTGAATGCCATCTATACCATAATTACAAAGATGCTAGAGTACAGTAAGTCCAATTCTAATCAGCATTTCATATTTATCAAAGTAATGCCTAAATGTTCAGGCACACCTTAAAAATGGAGGAATCTTCCACTACCATTGTGGACCTGCTCTCCTTGTGCTATGTTCAGTGTCTGTCCTCTGACCAATTTAACCAGCTAGTCATCCAAGAAAACCAAACCAAACCATTTTCTTGGGGACTAACAACTTGAACTGGCTTGGGATGCCCAAGACAAAATTCCTCTTTGGCCAGTGTGCTATCAAAGAGCTTCTCAATGTATCTAATGGGACATTAGTCAAAGATTAGTTTTAAGACAGACATGAGAATTTGGAGCAAAGCCTCCTCCCTTCCAGCAGCAGAAGCTATGTATTAGTTTAGCTACACATGGAGCYACAGCATTATCTGCTCCTGTTTGATAATGCTGTCTGGGTGAGACAATTCCTGTGTTTCAAAAACCTTCTTCGAACCTATGAAGTTACTTCTGAAAAATTCATAGTAGCGAGATTTGGACCATTCAGTGGATAATTATGATCTAAGACTGGTGCTTACGAAATACAACTGTGCACATTCACMCCAAAGCAATGAATGCACATGCAAATCTCTGAGCACTTCATAAATTGCACCAAAAGCTGCAAATTTATGTCAACAAAAAGATTAATTACAAAGAGGACAATGCTGTGCAAGAGAGCTTTAATTGCTTTAATTGAAAGCCACCTCCATTTTCAGTTTTAAGAACCCATTTGACTAACAAATACATTTTGCATTAGAACACCTAAACATCATAATTATCAGAAATGGGATTACATGTGGATTAAAACCATGATCTGACTCTTATGCAAACCTTTTGCCCCAGCAAGACAACTTTCTGTCCTTGAAACAAAAAGGTTGATGAAGCTACCCCATTCCTAAACAACACCCTAAAACACAGATCATGCAAAATAGAGTTTGCAATAATTACTGCACATAGATTTTCCTCTTTCTTGTCAGGTGAAGACTCTTTAGCCTGGATGCTTAAAGTAACTCACTATACTTTTCCAGAACATTCATGCTTCATTTTATGCGATCGATATTACAGTAGTCAATCTGCAGTAATTCTRTTGTTTGATGGAGCCAAACTACATACCATGTAACTAGCTAGTTGATGTTCTCTGTGACAAATATTTATATCTAGCTAGCCATATAAAGGTGTTGAGTTTGATTTTACCTTTGTTTCCAAGAGTATAGATTTTTAAATACCACATAAACCAGGTAACCAGAATTCCCAAGGGAAAACTTCACAGAATGTATATGGGTTTATATGCATCATCTGGTATTAAATTTAGATTAAAATACATCGTGAATTCTACTTCACAAACTAAGAAAAACATTTAAGACATTTATAAAATAGCATCTCAGAAGGTACGTTGAGAATACTAAAGTGTTTAGGAACTATAGCAAAACTGTCAAGATTATAATCTGTGTTGAAAGAGACTCCACAAACAGACCTCTCAGACATCAAAGTCTGGAGAGGGCATTCATCTGCAGCAATTTATCACATCACACTATTAACACATTCTACCATGGAGAAAAGCATGGTTCCTTGTGGGATTCATTTAACTAGACATACAGGCATCTAAAGCTGTTTGAAATGCCATGAAACATCCTGTTGAGCTTCTAGATACTGCTGCTGGAGGATACTGGTCTGCTGTAGGTCCTGAGTTATATTTTCTAGCTCAGGCTAGAAATTACTGAGGCATCTCAGATACACATCTGGTGACATTTGAGATGGTTTAGGGTATGTGAAGCTCAATGTATATAAAAGGTGACTTAACTACTTAAGGAGTTGTTTGAACTACTAAATTGCCTGTTGGGTAACGTTATGCTCCTGTGATATCCACTCCATCTTTCAATATAATTCCTCATTGATAATCCCTTCCAACATATAACCCATTCTTGAAGTGAGAATCTGAAAAGCCTCTAAACCAAAACTAAAGTCAATTCTTTAACAGCCCAGAATCACAGTCAAGCATTTTTGCCTACACCAAAACACATCAGTTTCTGTTCCTCACAATGCTTGAAGCAGCAATCTTTAAATTAATCAATACATCTCCATTACCAGTGGTAACATTGGGATCCTTCCCTCACTATGAACTGTTAAAATACAGCAGAAGAATGTCCTTGAAAAGTTTACAAGTAAAATACAAACAAAACATGACATGGAACACAAACAAACCAAATCAAGGCAAGCACCATATATAAATTGAGTAGGATATAGTTTAAGTATAAAACAAACTTACTGAAATGAGAAATCAATCCCTATATTAAGAGTCAACAGTCAGTTCTAATGTCAAAGGACAGTCAAAGAATAGAAGTAGTACATGGTACAGAGTGCTGAATACCAGTTAACCAGAGGTTGATATTCCAAGGCAGTACTCTGCAATACAGAGAGTCGTACTGCATAGGAAGCACGACCTTTTCTTTTCTTTTCTTCCTGTTAAAAGGATTACCATCCATCTATATGTCAAAGAGAAAAGAGACTGAAAACTATCACTGGAAGAGCTCACGAGGAAAAAAGCAGATTCTGCTGTAACCAGGTGTCACAGAAAGCGAGCCCACATATCTCAAAAGTTAAGAGAGTTAACTGTCTGTCATATTACCAGATCAAGTTTTAAAAAGTACTAGCCTTCATGCACCCTTATTTTTACAAAGAATTTGCCTGAAAATCAATGAAGAGAAATTTTGACTGGCTGAGTTAATTCCAGTGCAACACACAGCACATAACATTAACTTCGCTCCATTTGGAAGTCTTCAGAGCTGTCTTCAGCAGTATTACAAATTTTCATTTGAAAAGTCTGAAGGGACTCATCAGTTTAACATCTTCATACATTCTCCTCTTTTCTACAGATGAATAAAGATGCCTCTGTTTATAAAGAAAACTTTCTGTAACTGCAATAGGAGTGCAACATAGCTCAGTGGAGTTTAACAGACTCAATTCATAGCACAATTTTAGAAATTCTTCACATCCATAAATTTACAGGGATTATGCATCTGAATGCTGCTCTTTACATATTCAATGGCAATCAGGATATAGAGAGTCCCACCTGCATTCTGTGGGCTTCGCTACATGCCACTTCGAACTGTATAAAAGGTGGAAACATTTCAAAGTATTTATTCAATTTCATCTTTGATTCCACCAGTGTACATTTTAGAAAGCATGACCTCAGTCCTTAATCAGTTGCTTATAAAACCAATTATAACCTGAGTAGCTCCTTAAAAAGTCACTAGTTCCACAGAAAATTAATCAACAAGTTGAAAACTCCTCATTTTTAGAAGATTAATTCCCTTAATCTTCAGGACAGAAGCTGTCCCACCAGTGTTTCAACACAGCAGAATCTACAAGGGCTCTAGTTCACCAACACAAACATTCATGTTATACACACAATTCTACAGCTTGCTTTTGGCATTATTAAATGCACTACATTCAGCTGAAAGCACCTGTATTTTCATGTTGTACTACCTTAAACATTCACGTAAATGCAGGGATTTTTGCAAACACTTTTTATAGAAAGCTGTGGAAAAATTGTTTTGAGTTACACTTTCCTATATTAGAGAATGTCTTAAGCATCTTAAAGCCAAAAAAATTTCAAAAACGTAAGAGGTGCTCACTTTGAAGCCTCTGACAAGACAAATTGCAAGAGCTTTTTACTCAGAATCCAAAGGTCAACACAGGTTTTAGGACTCTGGTCACTGACACTGCAACTATCCACATAAAGTGGAGGCAGCTTTGAAATGATTAGTWTTCATCAACTGGAGTATACATAACACTGCTGCCAGTGCCAGAACCTTACTCTGCAAGAAGTGGAGCCTGTGCCACATTACTCCTATCTTAAAGCTGACAATGACAGTGATCAATACATGAAGTAGATAATCTGCTTTTGAATAAATAAATAAATTTGGGTGTTAAGCAGGGGGAGAATGTTTTTGGAAGCATGCCTTGATGTCACCAGTACAGAGGTATATTGTTAAGTCCATCATTTCCACAGGGTAAGATGTATCACTATTCCTCTACAGGAGAGGCTAAAGTAGCTGGAATATCCCAGGAAAACTTTGGCAGTAGTGGTACCTCCATTTGATAAGCTAGATAGCTCTATGCACTATGTTGTACAGCCTTCCTTCTAAGGAATCCAAAAGGTAAGTCCTCAGGTTCTTTTTAAGCCCACGACTATTTAAAATGCAGAACTTAACTTCACGGCTTTAAGGTTAGTCATGAACACTGACATTTTTAGAGACWGCAAGTAAAATCTTTTGCTAGTGCTGATGAAGTAAATACAACCAAAGTCRAACAGAGCCTATGTCAGTCTCCCAGTAGCTAGAACATGTCCTACCTATACAATTTACTATAAAGATATCTGATTGAGAAACAACTATTTTATTTAAAGTATCTTAGACTAAAAAATAAACAAAAGAGCTGAACACTCTCCCAGCTCCTCCTCACTAGCTTCCTACTCAACATCTTGCTCAGATTTTTCTAGGTTTTCTACTACTCAATCACAAAATGGTTGAGGTTGGCAAGGACCTCTGGAGGTCATCTGGTCCAATCCCCTGCTCAAGCAGGGCCACCTAGAGCGGGTTGCCCAGGACCATGTCCAGATGGCTTCTGAGTATCTCCAAACATGGAGATTCCACAACCTCTCCCGGCAACCTGCTCCAATGCTCAGTCACCCTCACAGTAGAAAAGTGTTACCTTAAGTTCAGGCAGAACCTCCTCTGATTCCATTTGTGCCCATTGCCTCTTGTCCTGCCACTGAGCACCACTGACAACAGCTTGGCTCCACCTTCTTTACACCCTCCCTTCACATATACATTGATGAGACGCTCACCCTGAGCCTTCTCTATACTGTACAGTTCCAGCAATTCTCTCAGCCTTTTCCTCATGTGAGAGAAGCTCCAGTCCCTTAACTGTCTTAGTGGCCCTTCACTGGACTCTATCCAATAGCTCTGTTTCTTGTAYTGGGGAGCCCAAACTGGACACAGTACTCCAAATGTGGCCTAACCAGTGCTGAGATCACTCATCTCATCTAAACTGAAATCCTCGTCTAGCATTCCTTAAGATTCTTCTTCTGCTGTGGGCAGTGAAGAAGTTGCATCTTCCCAGTTCAGCCTCCATTTCACTCATCAGTATTTTGCTAGATGCTTCCTCCAATCTGCCCTTTACTACTTCGTCTGATTTCCCACTGGATCTAATTGCTCAAGTTTTGCTGCTTATCCTCTACCAGATTCTTCCTCTAGCTACTCCTCTAATTCATCAACTAACATTCTACTGAATTCAACTTCTAGCCCTTCAACCCCTTTTCTAATCCTTCATTAGAGTCATCCAACAACTGATGATCCCTGAATAGCAAATTAGAGAAAGATATAATTAAAATCTGAGCTGAATTAGCCCCTTAATGCTGCCACCAAAGATAAAAAATTACCTTTAAAAATATTAAAACATCTACATACATTATTATAGAGATTAATCAATATCAAGGCACTGAATAGGAAGAAAGTTTTGTTTTTCAAGTACACTTCTTGCAGTTTTCAATATGCAAATTTTTACTTTCTCTAAGTAAATACTGAACACAGGACCCGTTCTGCTTGATAGGTCAGCATTTTATGCAGTAGAACATACACAGAGAGATTGAGTAAGAACTCCAGCACCTCTGACAAGACCTTCACTAGAGTGAGCAACATCACAAGCCAGAAGACCACCAGCACTATGGTAAAAAGAYTACTTTGACAACTTTATCACATATTGCTTCCTTTAACCAAACGCAGCATCCAGGCTTCAAGAATTATTTAAGTTATCTGAGCCTTTAGGGGCTCTATCCCCCAAGCAAACACGTGACATGAATTTGGGTGTGTCTAGATTATGTATGCAGCTGTTCTTATTTTGATACAAGAAAATCATTCCTGCTATGATACAGTTAGCCTGTCCAGTTCAGAAGTTCTCAAAGCTACATTAAATATTTAGAAATCAAATTCAACAAAGTTCGCCCGCTCAAATTCTCAAGAAGGAATTCCAGTGTATACTTTTTCTGTTGARTGTTAGTTCCTTCCAACCTACAGAGACATAGCAGCCATGATTTTATGGTTTTTTAAACCAGGCCTTCCAACAAAACATGAATTGGCAAGCCATATCTGTTCTGTACTATCAAATCAACCAAGAAGAAACAGGTAGGAAACAAACATTTTAAATATAATACAAAATACCAACTGTTTACCTCCAGTTTTCAGAGCTATTTCTAATAAAGCTGCATTAGCTATGTTTGTTTTGTAAGAGTAAAGTTTTAGCCACACTTTAGATACATATAACTAAAACCAGCAGATTACTCACCGAAGAAGTCAAATGAAAAGGGGTCCCTTCCACCAAAAAACTCCCTAAAGACATCTTCTGGGTTACGGAATGTAAATCCAAATTCAAACGGATTATCATGATGATTTCCACCTGCAAAAAGAAGTTAAATTTCAATTACCCTCATGCATTCTTATTAACAAGAAAGTTCAGGCCTATATGGTATATGAATCATTTAAAAATATCAACACATTTCTAAAATTTCTCTTTCCCTTTCAGGTATCACTCAAGTTAAGTACACACAATACTTTTTATAACTAATTCTCTTTTCTCTGTTTCCAGATATCAGTAATACCTTTTACAACAACTAGAAAAATTGTAAAAAAAAAATAAAATTGTAATTTCAATTTTCAGAAGATTACATTWTAGGCCTTAGTATAGGCATTTCCAGATTCCTGTCTTAAAAAGAAAGCTGCAGAAAATGGCCTTCCACCAGAATAGAGAAAGCAAAGAACTGCTAGTTGTCAACATACCTCCGCCTCCATTTATTAAGCCTTCTTTTCCGTATCTGTCATAGATGTCACGTTTTTTAGCTACAAGGAGAAGTTGTACATCATGTCAGTAAATAGGCACATTGAATTTGGAAAAAAACCAAAAAGACTTAACTGGTATTCTCAGCTAAACATCTTCTCAAAGCTAGTTTATTTAAGAAAGTTCCGGCATGTAACTGTTGAACATTTTTGTTGAGGATTGCCGAAGCAATTTAGAAAGAACAGGTACTAAACTTTAGACTTATTACCATTTAGTTGTAGCAGCTCAGGTCCTGTTGTATCAGAAAAAATTCTGGTATAAGGACAAACTTCACAAGGAAGTTTGCCTTTAAAAAGAATACTGCAGTCTTCATCTTCACATAGGTACCATGGAAAGCTTTAGGTTGTAAAGGACCTCTGGAATTCAACCTCCTCCTCCAAACAAGTCTAATCTCAAAGTTAGTCAAAACTTGGCTGGATAAAGCCCTGATCTCATTCAAGAAAAGAAGATTCCACAATCTCTCTGGAAAACAGTCCCAGTGCTCAAGCATTCTCTTCCTTCTATCCAACTGGAATTTCCCTTGTTGCAAATCTTGACCATTGCCTCTTTTCCTTTTATTGCACAAGACCAAGCCCATTGGGACAGAGTTATGAGAATGGAAGGACAGTGTTGTATGAGTGACTGCAAAACCCCTCAAATTAATTATAACCACTTCTAGTTTAATAAAGAGGAATTAAGTGATGTTAAAAAAATGCCATGAAAGGATTTGACTCGAACTGCTTGCTCTCTATTATTTTAGAAGACATGGAACGGCTCTTTCGTAATTTCACAGCAGACCAGCTTTCCAGTATCCATGAGAAAGGGGAGAAAAATTAACTCTACATTACTACATAAGATCAGACTGCATTGTTGGTACTGGAAGGGAACTGGAAGAGCTTAAAGAGGCAGACAGCTTATTTTGCTTCCACTGGTGTGGAAGCATCAGCCAAAAACCAGTCAGGGCATCTGATTTTAGACTCTTAATATTACACGCTATTCCCACTGGAATCTCTTCCATGAAAGATATTTTTTAAATTTAAATAGCATCACTAAAAGAACATGCAGTTACCTCAGACAGCTGCTAAAAGTAAAATACTTTGACTAACAGGAATTAAAATTTTATATACTGGTCACCATCTCCAAATAATGGAAACTTGCAATAGGTTCACACACACACACACCCCCCAGCAAAGCTTGGTACATTACCCATATTGCCTTTCTAGAAAGCAATTTTTAAAGAAAGGAGGTTAACCTACCCACCAATGTAAAAAGACCAAAGCAGTAAGGTAGACAAACTGTCAGAAGGAGCAGGAAACAGCGAGGAGGACCTGAGGGCTCAAAAAGCCTAAAGTTCATCTTGAAAAAATATAATATTCTTGAAACCACAAGGGAATTGTGTTCTATGATCACCCAATTTCAGTATTCTTTGCTTATGTAACCCCTTACAACCCCTTATTCTTCTGCCAAAAAATCTGTCTTCATTCAAGCCTGTAATGGTGTCAGAAAATTTCATTAAGTCTGCAGAAGAGCTGATTGCCTCTCAACCACAGGGCTCAGGATTCAGTTACCCCTGCTGCACAAATAATTGTTAAGACACCAGTAACTTAGGATTTGGTCTAGATCCAAAAACAGGCAGCATTTTAGAAGATGTTCTAAAATTCTAGCAGTGTACTGTTTCTGAAGAACTTAAAAGATCTGTGTAACAACCAGTATCCTATTTTTATCTTGCTCAAAAAATTTGCTTAAGAAGGTTAAATTACTCTAGAAGACAAGTATACAATGAACTGGCCATAAATTAAGTTCTGTTTCTCCCATGTCAATTAAGTATCAAAACCAACCAAAGAAACAGGGTGTACAAGGCCGCAGCTTGATAAACCAGGCCAAATTCTGAAAAGTAATCTAGATGCTGCTAGTGCTTTAAATATAGCTTTCCCATGCTCACTGGTCTCAGGTGAAATCAAGGACACTTCAGAAATAGCATATAGACAGCTGCAGTCAATTACAGGGGAAAATAATCAAAGTAGCTTAAATCACTTTGTTATGATTCAGACTGCTTTTGCCAGAACACTAGCAAAGTTAATGATATTTTCAAGCAAAAAGATACAGGTGAACTATAAGCTGAATTCCTGCACCACACGGCTCAGGCTAAGCAACTGTTTCAGAACAATTCAAAATAAACACTCTCCTCCGTATCACAGTTGACTGAATTTACAGAATTCACCCAAACACAATCCAAATTTTCAGCAACGTTTACAGTATGCTTGAGCTTTGTCAAGACTAGTTTACTGTTACAAGAACTAGAAGCAATAGGCCCAGCAGTAGATACTTCAGAGTCTGTCTAGCCTGATTTTTATTGGATGAACACAATAATTCCCCTATACTGATGGTAACATTGGCTTTACCTCCTAAGATAAAATGAATATTGGTATTCAGAGATATCTCTTCAGAAATTTCTGAGGAGAGCCTGGCAAACACAGGATTTCAATTTCTAGAAGAAAACTGCTTTAGTTACTCATCTAGAGAGGTCCTGAATTTTTTGTTTCAAAATTTCTGCTTTTTCTGTCTTATCTGCAAGCTTATTTTTCTCTCCTTTCTTTTGAAAAGGAAATAGTTGAGTTGGATGGTAAACGAAAGTTACAATATGCCTTTAAAGCATCATACATCAGCATTTTTAGTCTGATACCCAGACTAGAGACCTGCAGTCCAAGAGCCGTTTTAAAATACCTACCATCTGACAAAACTTCATAGGCCTCAGCTACTTGTTTAAATTGCCTTTCTGCCTCTTCTTTATTGTCTGGATTTTTATCAGGGTGCCATTTTAATGCCAATTTACGGTACCTAAATGGAAGGAAAACAAAGGACATTTTACTCTGAAATGAAGGAATATGCTATACAGACAAACACAAAATGTTTCAAACAAGTTGTCAGGGATTAAAGTATTTAGAAATTACCCAGTGCTTTGTATCTTGTGCCTAGACCAGTACCAACAGATTCTGCAGGTACACAAAGAACCATCTACCCAGATTTGCTTTAAAAAAAAGAAAGAAGTGGGTTTGGGGTTCTTTAGTTATTTTGAAATTATTCCTGTGTGTTTCTGATGATCAACAGCTGGCAGGTCTAAGCAAAACATTCCATAACATTTCTGCTACGGGCTTCTCCTTAGAGCTCCATTATTATTCAATACTACAACCAACCATGGGAAGCATCAAGAGTACTCTTCCAGTACAGACAAAGATGATAAAGCTCCAAGAGTACCCTGACACCAAACTGTGGCAGYATCCTAACATCAGTGGCTTCTTTGACTGCTACACCTGCACACAATTCCTATCCTCAAATGAAATATTTTAGGCAAAGCGTTCATAACTACTTAAGAGGGGCAAAGCTAAGCTTGCACTTAGGTTGATTCGGAGTGTTTTACACAGTCGTACAAGATCACAGTTCAAATATTTGAGCTGCCAAAGTAGTTATGTGCAGGAATTTGCAAGAGAACAAGGGAGGAAAAAAACATAAATCAAACTTCCATGCACTAGTGCAATTTGATTAAGCAAGCACAAGCACCTAGGAGAAGGCAAGAGAGAAACACAGTATTTCCAAGCCACTTGAAACTGCAATTTATTGTCAAACAGTTTTGGTATACTAGAAATGTGTACTACAGCAATGTTTCCTCCCAATTGTTTGTTGAAAAGTCAACAGTATCTTTTGAAAGTGTTACAAACACCCATCTTAAAACAGTACATAAACAGTAAATCTAAACAAAGGACTGTATTTAATTCCTTTGAACACTCCTAATTTAAACAGTGGGGTTTTTTTTAATAGTAACAGATGTTCAGTCCATCAAAATTAAGCACAGAAACCAGACCTCATGTTAAGAAAGAGCTAGTATCCAAAAAAGCAGCGTGCCAAATACTTGTTAATAACTTTGAAAAAGCACCTCTGCAAATGGAGGGGAAGACTAGTTACTGCAATTCAGCCACAGAAGAAGGGGCTGTCACTGCCTGTACCATATGAAGTTCGGAGGCACACTTATACAGAAACGTATTTAACAGTGATCAAAAACCAGTGACTGATGGCATTTTCACTTTAGCAGTACTCAGGATTCTTCTCCCAATTTCATAAAAATGAGCAAATGCTTTTTCTTCAGAACACTTACTATTCCTCTGTTAGCGAAGGTATCACCTCAGATTACTACTCATCCTAGTACTGACAACAAAGTGAGAATCCAGAAACCATGTGATTATATTTGTTCCTTAAAATACATAACACATATATAYACACACACACACAAGTGATACTTACGCTTTTTTAATGTCTTCTGCTGAGGCATGCTTTTGCACTCCCAGAACTTCATAATAATCCACCATGTTTCAGTAGTTGTCTTGTTAACAACAGCTAAGTCTTTCAAGTCCTGTAACAACAAGAACTTGTAAATGAAGCTTGTCCAGTAATGCTACTTCATGAAAGTCAGGTAGGAGCCTAGTATCTTCCAGTACCAAACCTGATCTGAGAACACTGCTTGTTTTTAGAAATTCGAATGTTCCAAACACCAAAAAATAAAAATGCTTTATTTTAGGTTGACAGATTGAACAATTACTTTGATTCTGATTTTTGTTTATGTTCTTTAATCCCACTGAAACACAGTGCACAGAGACATAGGTAAACAGCAGGTTCCTGAAACAAATTAGACTGAAAAGCTAGATTTAATCAGTATATTAAGAAGAATATGTACAGTATGTCACCATTTTGATGYATACATTAATAACTCTGAATGCAAAAGAAACCATGTATCATGTTCACTTTATGTCATCTCTGACACCTATATCATGTCTTAAGCACATACGAGCATAAACAAAGGGCCACATCTTTCACATCTACTGTTCAGTACATTATTTCCACTGAGATGTGAGATGCTCCCTTCGAAAAAGCAAAGTATGTGCAGGTCTTAGAAATCTAAAATCCCACCTATAGTTTCCAATAAGCCTTTCTTGCACTCAGACCTTGACAGAAAATTCACATATTGCCAAAGCTACTGAATTTAATTTACTTCCTTTACGTCCACCAACATAAAGTACATAGCCAGGCAAGATTGCTCAAACTGCAAGGTTAACCAACCAACTCAAGTACAGAGGCACCTTATGTTTCTTAGTATAAGAGAATAAAGTTTTCACAAAAGTCCTAAGAAACCTACAAGTTAAAAGAAAAAGCATTTGCCCTACTCAATTTACATACTTACAGTTTCTTGTCAATATTAGACAATAGTTACAAGGAACAGTTATACTAACCATCACTTCAACTAAATGACCACTAAGATTAAAGAATCTTTCTAAAAATTTCAAGAACATTTCATCTCTTCAGGCAAAGGCTTCTTCTCCCCACCACTGTAACAAGTCTCCTTTCTAGCAAAACTTTCAACCACCTTTCCGTCCTACCACTGCTGCTGGTTCATTTCAAGTTTTATGAACAAGGCAACACTGACCTTTTCAATGAGTTATCAACTCATTGCAGGCAAAGTAACCCAACTATACTTAGAACATAACAATACAGCAATGTATTAGTCACATTTTCTTATCCCGTGCATCAAGAACAAAAATTCAATGAAATCACTTTTTCTTCCCCCCTCAAAGTCATTCAGTGTTTTTCATTTCAGCCCAGGCAAAGTCTCATTTTCATGTTCTTTCACATAAATGCTGAAAGAATCAAGCATGATATAGCCCAGTGAAATATTCTGGAATTAATTTATTGTACTAGTATTACATGTATCTTTCAACATCCTGGGATATAAACRTTAAAGAGAGACTTCCTTTTAAAATAAATTGGTACATCTTCAAAATACATTGCTGTTGGAGGTTAAAGCTGAATTAACTTTAATTAGGGATGTGGTTACACACACATTTCCTCAAATGGCAAAACCAGTTTAAGAGATACCCTGCCACACTACCTCCCCCTTCCAAACAACTTACAGAAGCAAATGTATTGGAGGAGCTACATGTTTTTAAAACTTGGGTGGTTTTAGCAATCTAGTTAACCATACAGTCCCACAAACACTTACAAAATTAAAGTGTAGCAGGTAAACAGACCTCTAATTGACTTTGCCCTTTGAAGAAACCTCCACACTGAAACAAATAGTAAGGGTATAGTTAATATTGTGACCAACACCAAGGGAAGCTGGGAGACATGCATTAAAATAAACATTAAGAATGCCAATACTAATACAGTAATGGCAGGGTTCAATATGTAAACATATAGATTACCAAAAATATCCCAGAATATTTGCTATCAACTAGCCTCGCTAGTTTTGCTGTTTCCCAAACAACGATTAGAACAACAGCTCTATGAATACACAGGTGAGGAGCAAGGTTAGCATGGGTTAAGTATGTTATCAAATCCTGTAGCCAATCCTTATGAGTAATAGCATATATGGAACATACAGTTTACAGAAAGAAATGGGGGGGGGGGGGGGGCGGAAATCTAGTATGAGTCAAGCTTAAGGCTAGAGGTCAGAGACCCTCCTAACAAGAGATACTAGCCTAAAACCAGTGAGCTAACAGCAGGAAGCCACAACACATAAGAGGACATACCATACTGCCAAGTGTTTTTCCCATATTCTCCTCTTTCTTAAATACAAGACTTGCRTTAGCACTTGTCTCAATTTAGGCAGATATCTTAAAGGGAAAATTCAAAACTCAAGCTTCTAGCTAGAATAAGCAGGTAGGAAAAGCAACTTAGATATAAAAAATAAATCACATCTTTTCCTAGAGAACTTTGTGCGCACTGGTAGCGATATATTGATTTCAACATATTTCTTCAAACACTTTAGCTGTTTGTTTAAAAACAGTGCTGCAGTGTTGTAAGTTCAGATGCAATACATAGAGCAACATATCCTAAATAACAGAAGCCTGAAGTTGGGACCAAAAATGAGTGCTGAGGCAACATGACCAGCTCTTAATAGATTACTCTGACCCTAAAAAGCAACTCCTCCAAGAACAGAGGAATTATTTGTTTCAAAGAAATGTCTGGGGCTTGCATATTCTATCTTTTGAGAGTGTTACTGTTCAGTATTTACTTGCCACTAATATAAAGACTGGAATTAAGACAGGCCAGCAGCTCTCTAAAGAAAACAAACAGTTTATATTCTCCTTCTCTTAATCAAACATTCAGGTGACAGTAAGAGTTAATCTCCGATTAATCATTATTTCTATCTGCTATTTACCATAAATCATAAACTGCACTGCTACAATTTTAGGTATCATAGGAACTTTTTTCTTGTATGCAAAAAGGTTTCAGCAACATTTACATAAAGAAAATTAATCTGCAGCTTTTTTTTTGTCCAGCTTAAGCAAAACATGCAAAAACATGAAACAGCGTCAGCTAATATTTAGCCCCTTAAAAATACTTGGATTTTGGCTCAACATCCAGTAAGACCAAAAAAAAAAAAA
>JAYKAV010001112.1:2143485-2275167 GCA_035582835.1 Phoebastria nigripes | reverse complement strand
CGGGGTGCCGAGGCCGCGTCCCGGGCCGGCCCCCCGCGGGGAGAGCCGCCTTCCTCGGCCCGGCTGCCACGGGGCAGGGAGCGGGCCTTCCCCGGCGCCGGTCTCCTCCCGCAGCACCGCCCTTATCCCTGGGGTCCGGGGTTTCCAAGCCCCCCGAGGCAGGCAGTCGGGCGGCAAGGCGCCCCGCCAGTCCGGGGGGAAGAGGAGAAGGAAGAAATAATGATTCAAACAACCACTCTTTGAGTAGGTGAGTTTGGCTGCTGGAAGTGAGAAGACAAAATTTCTATCCCCGTCTGCGTCTTTTATTTTAATCTCAAAAACTGTAACCCTCGCGCATAGTTCTTCTGAGGCCAGATTCATCGTTTTCCAGCTGGCACCTGTACAGATTCCTTGTGCTCTTTGAATATATTTAAGCATCCTTTGGGTTATATTTGAGCGTGTGGTTTCCGAGTGTCATGGCTAAGAGCGAAGTATGAGCAGCCAAGTTATTCTATTTTAAAAATTTGGACTTTATCCATGATTTAAATTGCTGTAAAATTATATTTCTTGTCCTTTATTTAAAAAGTTGGAGGAGGCATTGATTTATAGATCACCAAGGTGAAATTAGAGAGCCTCCACACCTAAATTGTGTGCTCCCCAAATAAAGTCAATTAAAAGGGTACTCATTATTTTGGAGGTGTTTATGTGGGAGAGGGATCAGTTCAAAAAGCAAGCTTGGAATGAGACAGAGGAAAACCTAATACAAATCAACAAAGCAAGGAGTAGGACAACCCGAAGAAAAGTAGAGGCTTGGTGCTTTGGAGGAAATACAAGCTTCAAAAGAAACACTGTTCCGAGAGATTTGGTGCTAAATTGTGGTCGTGGAAGCAAGTCTTTAAAATTAGATCAAAGAGACACCTAGCACCATTATTAGTTTCTCATCAAGTAGCTGTGAAGTCCAAGTGGTTGATCCACTTGGAAAAAAAAAAGAAGATGAGTAGGTTAGACTGGCTCTTTCTAAAAGGTATAGGTTGCAAACCTCAGAAGATTCCAAGCCGAGCAAGTGCAAAGGCAAGGAGTGGGTCAGTACTGTGTAGCTTGGGAGGAGATCATACAGAATTTTATGCTTTAAATTTTTCTTGATGTGGAAATAAAGAGTTTTTTCCTCAACCTTTCATAACCGGTGACAGGTGAGAACAGAGTATGAGAAGTCTTCAGTCTTTTAAAAATCTCACCTGCAGTAAACAAGCTAGACGTAGCGCATGAGGCAGTTACTTTAATTGTTTACAGAGTAGATTTTATATTAAAGGTATGGTACGATGGATGCCAAACATAAAATTTTCTATTTGTCCACACAAGCAGAACAGTGGCAAAGAAGCATAATTCCATATGGAATTACAGGGTTGAAATCACAACACTGTCTACGTCAATGCAACCAGGACCACTGCTGCTTTAACCCGATTGTTGTACGGGTGATAGCATTACATTAATTTGCCCATAGATTTTCTAACACTGTTCTGACCCTAGACTGCGTAGCTCTCCATTAGCACTCTTCAGATATAGGAATAATGTTTGGCAAGGCTTAGAGACCAAGTTTGCACTTGGAGAAAGTAAGGTGTGAGAAGGTAAAGTGCCTTGCTCACAGCTGGGGGCAGAGCTAGCAGTACGAGGTCCAGTTTGGCATTTTCTACAGCAAAACACAGAGAACGTAAATAAATGTTTCCAAACAAAGTTACAGAAAGAAACAAAAGATTATGTAATTATTAAAAAAAGTCCAAAATATATTTTAATTGGTTTATGCTTGTCTTTGTCTTAGAAGTGGGATATGAACACATTTCCTGAGACTTTGCAGAATGGGTGATTTGCACAGCCACCAATTACAAATATCACTTATTGGGGCACCTTTCTTTTTTTTAATTACTATCTTTGATAGCTCAGATTACCTGACACTGAACGATAACAAGAAGTATTTAATTTTTTTAAGTTTGTTTATATTGTGCACTTGATATATAATTTTCTGTTCTCTGGGTTACAGGGAAAGGCAGGGGATTGCAATAAATACAGCACATGGCAAAGCCAGCCAGAAGGGGCACTGCAGGGTGTACTGAAGAGCACACTGCCGAGATCCAGGTGTGTGCGCAAAGTCAGTGTCCCCAGAACTCCTGTAGTATAACCACGTGACCCCAGCTTGTCCCCACCAGACCTGAGCCGGCTTCTGCAGAGCCACTTACATGATTGTCCCCAGTGCTCCAGTTCTGAGAGATTTCACCCCCTTATGCTTGTAAGCACAAGGTTTGGTCAGCTCTGGAACTACACCTAGGCAGGAGCCGATCTTGCCGACTCTGCAGGAGGCAGCTCAGCCTGGCACAGAGTGCTACTGGACCTCCATGGACTTGGTGACATTCGGAAACAACGGGTCAGAAGGTAGCAGCTAAGAGATTTCTATTTATTCTCAAGGTCTTAGGAGTGGGGGGAAGTAACTCCAGAGACTCCAGGCTGAGGTTGCCTAACACCACGTCCATCAGACTGCTCAGCTCCTGCCAAAGGAAGAAGTCTCTACCTCCTACCCGTGCTTCAAGCTCCCCCTGTTGGTAAATGACCAAGCATTCCACCTGAAGTCATCTTGACTACGCATTTTTTCGTGCACGGAAGTGGGTTACAAGTAACAGTAATTTGGGGAGCACAAGACTAACAGGATGAATCTATAAAAACGTTAAGTGACAGATTTTTATCCCTTTTGATCAGCTTCCTAAATTAAAGAGTAGTTTCAAAAACACAGACATTCATGGTCTTGTTTTCCTGGCTTCTGTTTGTTTTCTGAGCAGAAGAACATTGCCTGTGTGAAGCAGTGAAGGAAACGCTGCTTCCACGCTGCTCTGCCCAGTGCCCTTGTTGCCTCAGCCCAGTATGGCAGCACACCCCCCTCTTACCCCTTCAGATCTTCAGTGGGTCAGCTCGGCCTCTGAGATTCTTCAGGCTAAAGTGATCTGATCTGTATGTGTCCAGGCAAAGTCTCTGCTTCTCCCAGATCACCCCAAGCTCAAAATAGATACTGTGTCTACGGTTACTTTGCTTTTAAGAGCAGCACTCTGATAAACAATGTTCGTAACCATAGCCAGGTACTGCTCAACCACCTTTTTACCCCCCTTTCTCTCATTCAAGTTACATAGTTCAAGTACCACAGGACAGGACTGACTAGTTCCCCAAGAATTAATTAAAATTCTTCTGACCCATAGTTCGATTTGATCTGTATATTCAGTCACACTCATTTTAGTTAAGATTTCTCAGAATTATTTTAGCATTAATCATATTTAGATGTCTTACAATAGTTTGAAAGTCCTTAAATGAGAAGTGCCCATGTCAGTGTTTTCCATGCAACAGAAGGACCTTGCAGTCTGTGTAAAAAATTAACACAGATAATTAAGAGGGGGAACTGCATAAGGTAAAGACCCAAAACCACCTTCCTCCTCATCAGAGGTAATGTCATGGGAAAGATTTTAGAGGCAGGACTCGTAGAAAGGGGTAACATTTAATTAGATCTACTTACAGGACTAATAAAACAGGAAAGCTTTTAGATTCAGAAAACCTTCAAAGGTATTTGCAAAAGTATAAAGTAAAAGCATTCTGTTTTTATGGCTAGCTGCTTGCAGCAAAAGCCTGGAATATTGTGTTAAAGAGCATTAAATCTGATGTTGCTGGCAGAGGATCAACATTCCAATAACAAAAGCTGATAAAGTCTGGTGGGTCTGTCGAAGCTGGTATCAAAGATCCAGGCAGACCTGGGCTGGAATCCAAGTACTGAGTCATAAGTCAGAATAAACTCTGTTATCGAAGGATCTTCATTGTTTAAGAATGTTCAACTCTCACCTGGGAACATGAGGGAAATGGCTGGTTTCACCTCAACTAACTTCAGCTGTCTAAAAGCTAAGCATCTAGTTTAAGGCTTCCGACTATGAAGAGAGAGAGGAGGGGGCACCTCCAGGGCATGATTTATTCCACCCACTTTGGAGATGTATTTTAGTAAAGAAGGAACCGCCCTCTGGAGCTCTGTCTCTGGGTTGCCTCTCTTTCATCGGAAGTGCCTCGACAGCCACCTTACCGATGGCTGAAGTTAAGTGAGATGAATTCAGGCCTAACTGGTAGCTATAACCTAATGATGGAAATAATGTGGCAGCATTCCAGGAGGTATTAGCAATTCACATAGTTCCCAGATTCTTTTTTTTAATCATTTTTTATGACTTATGGAGGTCAATTATGAAAAGCCCATCAGAACACAAGAAATGCTTAAAAATGCTGCATTAGAGAGTTATTAATATTAATCCCTTTGATGTGGTAATGGCTGTAGCCTTCCTGGCCTGCTGCTCTGGCCTGCTGCTTAATGCATCCAGTTTTTCTATTTACAGATTTACAGATTCTATTTTTGGTATTAGCAAAGAATATGAGCATATGTATCAAAGACTGTTCTCACATCATTTAATTATAGTACTACTGGCAAAGTAATTCTGGAAAGTGCCACTTAATTAAATACAAGCATTAACTTTTTGCTGATAGCTTATCAGAAACAATTAGACTGAAATATGGGCAATACACCTAATGTTTAAAACTTTAAGTAGAAGCATTAAAAGCACAAAATAACCAATTTTCATTAGCATTCTCCAGAGTTTTTCTGCCAAGCACAACCTCAGTTTTCATTGGTATGGTGCTTCTTAGGTAATCAAGAGGCTGCAAGTTTATCTGCACTCCTCTCTGTAACCAAAATCTTGAGCCGAGCGGATGCTTTTGAAAGTGGTTAAAACATTTCAGGATAGCTGGTGTTTTTGCCAATTCCTCCTGAAGTATCAGATCCGTATCAGTATTCTACTGATTATTCGGGGTGTGCAGACAACAACCTAAGAACTGTTGTGGGCAGTCAGAAGATCTCACAGCTTATGGCAAGTGCTTATTCCTTGCAAGGACAGCTTGATCGGCATTTATGTTCATTCACTTGATCAGGGATGTGCTTTCTTATCTATATGCCAGTGCCAAATACTAGTTAATTCTGTGTAATTTTTCATCAATAGCCAGATAGATCTAACAGATAATTAGACCTAAAATACCTCTGCAGAACTCTGAGCTCTGCTGCTGTTTGCCTGAAAGCACAGAGGGGGAAAAGAGAAACAGTAAGCAGAGCTGTAATGAAAAGAATTATCTTAATTAAAGACACAAGGGCTAGAAGGAACTAATTTCTTCAGAAGGTGTGTTTGACAACATACAGCAAAACTACATAGCAACTGATGAGAGATGGTTTTCCTAGAGCTAAAATTTGGGTAAGCAGAAGTAGCAAGATGATCTGAAATAACACCATCTGGTGAATGCCTGTTTCCTTCTTCAGCAATCAAAAGGTATGTGTAACTATAAACAGAGAATAAAATAGAAATAATGCAAAACTACTTTTCAGTCAAATGTTACACTGAATGAACTAACAGCTGCACTGGGAATGCAGAAAAGAATGATCTTAAATATAGTAGGACATTTGAGCAAGCTGTTCCTATAAATACATTAACAAACACTGCAAACAGAATGTATGTTTTCTACAGAGCTGTGGACAGGTAAACTTGGTCCCAGACTGGAGAGCAACTATTCTGGCAATGAAACGTAGCAATGATTTAACCATCACACAAGAAAAGTTCATCCCTTGACAGCGTGAACTCAAGCCTGCAGGACATCTGTGCATGCCTTTATGTACAAGCAGTCCCACTGGTGCCAGCCAGAATTCCCATGTTTCTCCCATTTGACTGTCTGACGTGCTTTGCTGGATTGCACCTAGCACTGAGCTACCCAACCTTTGTGGAAGACAGCCACATTACAGGAGTTTGTCCAAGAAGTTGCACTTCTAGATGTTTGACACTGTTGGTGGCAGAAGAAGTGAATACACATTTAGGTGATTTAACATTTAGCATTAGTCCTATGGTTTTTGCATCAATGTTTAGCATCATATCTATAAAAAGTTGTGAAAATAATTGAGACCAATTTTTACTGAGTCTGTTATTTTGCAGTTGAGAACAGATTTGCAAAATCCTTGAAAAGACAAAGCAGCACTGGAAGTTGAAAAAGCAAAGCCACAAAATCTTAAATCCAGCCTTACCTGGTAAGTGCCATTTATTAACAACTACAGACATCTACAGGCATCTGACAAGGAAGAGAATTGAGTAGTCTACTCAGTTCCCAGTCACATCAAAGTCCACAAAAGGTATTTTGAAGGTGCCGCTGTGTTCACTAGCAAGCAAGTCAGAAAGAAAGATTAAGGTTTTGGAGCACGTGTCATGTGAGGAGAAGCTGAGAGAGCTGGGTTCAGCCTGGAGAAGGCTCACATTCCTCTTAGTACTGCCCAGTGACAGGACAAGAGGCAATGGGCACAAACTGGAATGCAAGAAATTGTGTTTAAACCTGATTAAAATGTTTTATTGTAAGGGTAATTGAACACTGGAACAGATTGCCCAGAGAAGTTATGGAGTCTCCATCCACGGAGACATTCAAAACTCCTTGGGTCAAGGTCCTGAGCAACCTGCTCTTGGTGACCCTGCTTTGAGCCGAGGGTTGGACTACGTGATCTCAGACATTCCTGCTGACCTCAACCATTCTGTGTTCTTTGAAATGGATTCAACTGGTATAACTTCATAATCACTTTTTGCCTTGTGTTGTCTCTCTACACACATCAGAAATTTTATGAACTTTCCACACTACCAGATACATACTGAAAAACAGGCAAGATATCTGGGCATTTGTGTTCTATTCATGCTATGAATTATGAAGTGCCCTACAAGAGGAGTTTTCTGTAATTTTCTGTTAACCACATTTTTAGTGGCAGATAAGCTGAAGCTGAATAATACATGGTGCTATTTGTAACTATTCCAAAATAAACATGCACAATACTAACTTTAGAAATGCTATCATGAAACTAAAAGTGTATTTAGCGATGAAAATAATAAAAAAGCAAAAGGGAAGCAGATAATTGTAATTATCAAAGGAGATAAAAAATTACACCTTCAGAGGGGCCCACATACGTGCTAAAATTCCAGAAGAACCTGAAAGAGATGTTTTTATATGTGTTTGCTGACAGAGTAGCATTCTTCACTATGTATTATAGCTTCTCATATTTTTATCCAAGGAGTGAGTTTTGTTCTTTCCAAAGATTCTGAAGAAGTTTTTTCAAAAGCACATCAACGATCTTAGCTACATTGTTTGAAAGACACACTGAAACAAAGCTAAACCTTATAGCTGCAGTTCGACTGACCAAGTGGGAACTTGACAGCTTGAAAACTGAAGTTACAGATCATCCTGAAGCAGTAAAATCATAGAACCATTTAGGTTGGAACAGACCTTTAAGATAATCGAGTCCAACCGTTAACCTAGCACTGCCAAGTCCACCACTAAACCATGTCCCTAGGCACCACATCTACACGTCTTTTAAATACCTCCAGGGACAGTGACTCAACCACTTCCCTGGGCAGCCTGTACCAACAGTAGTAACTTCAAGACCAATGAACAGTTAATATTAGCTTCTTTTAGAACCTATTCAGTACTATCAATCTTTAGCAAGAGAATGCCAAATTTACTGGGGGGGAAAAAAAAAAAAGAAAGAAAAGAGTGTTTCTGCAAAGTGTCAAGAAAACTCAAATTATTTTATTCACAAAAGCAGAAGTCAATAAAAATATAGATATCCTGATCAGTTTTACAAACCATGTTCATTTCTTCTCTCCTTCACTGACAGGCAAAGCATCATGAAAAAAAATAGTAACAAGCATTTACATCACAAACCATTATTAACACAGATTCATGTATATGAGCAAATGTTTTAAAGTTTTTGCATATAATCATAAATACAAAAAAAATTACAGCTCCAACAAAACATTCCAAGAAAAACAGCTCACTTGTTTTTTCCTTTTTGTTTCTGTGCTGTACTATTTCTCAGTGGTGAAGAGTATGTGCTGTCTCACTGGCATTTAACAAATAGGTTTTGGTTTAAACTGAAATTTAGCATGAGCTCACTGCACTCCTTGAAGTGTTTTCTTTGAATTCCAAACCCCTTTATAGATCAAATTAGGATGTTTGTGCTAGGTTACTCAAGTGATGCCAAAAAAAACTGTCCACATTGCTACTAATAGCATCAGGAAGCTGATTTTTTTTTTTTTTTTTAATTATGGAGCACCCCACACAAAAATAACTGAAGATATCCTTGTTGTTCAAATCAAACTTCTGTCAGCTCAGTGTTTACGCATGAAACTGGAGCCAAATCTTTCCTCTTTTGTAGACATAAATTCTCCCTTGAAATCACGAGTGAGTTTTGTGAAATTTATACAAGTCTGGCTTTCAGGACCACGATGGAAGACAACTGAGATTAAGGAACAAGGCCCATCATTTCTGTTTTGGCTAGTTTTGTTGTTTTTGTTTTTTAATGCAGCTAGTAGGACTAAACCCACATTTGGAAAAATTCTCACCGAGATAAACAGACCAAGTGCTGATTTTATTTTTTTATTTGACTTCTATGCCTTTTAACTTTGGAGAGATGAAGAATTTGCAACCTCTTCCATCATAAAGATAAACCCTGACAAAAATGTTTTTAAAATAGGTTACAAAATTATAAACCAAAAATTATTTGAAAACAAAAAAACAAATACAAAATGCTGTCATTTTTCAAAAAGCAAGTACTGAACTAGTACAAACATGGAAGTACAGATTATTGACTTTAAGGAAGGGTTGTCTTGCACAGAAAACAACTCCAAACCCATAATTATTACTGCTATAATTCTGATGATCAAAATCTACAATAGTATTTCAGGTTACTCGCATGCAAAGTGCTTCCTGCCTCTGCCTACCTAAACTCTGTGAGCATCACAACTGGGAGAGAGTTCGCTCTTCTTTTAAAAAACAGAAAATCCATTTTCATATATAAACAATTCCTGCTACGTAAGAGCTACGAGAGATCAGACCACCTAGCTCCTCAGGACATGACTAACTATACCTATATTATTTCTCATACCTTTATCTCCTGCTCCTTAAAATATCCAGCAATAGATCACTGAAAAGCAAGGACTCGTGCTTCATCTTGACTGTACGAAAACAGGTGACAGAATTGAAAGCACTCGTTGCCAAAGGAAAGCCCTACCCTCTTCTTATTGCAGTCTGGATACTGAAGGTGGTGTAAGCTGTTGCAGCACAGGTTTTCAAATGGCTACCTACAGAACGAAATCTAGGCTACAATCCCACTGACTTGAGTATGTCAGAATTTCATACTTAATGTACAGAATATACAAAACAAGATCACCGAGTACTACATACTGAAGAAATAAAAAGTMAGAGTATTTTCAGCAAACTCAAATCCTCTCCTGAAGTCTTCTGCAACTGTGTGATTCTTGCAATTACATGACTACACCTATCTGCAACTCACACTTCCCCCYCAGCCTACCCTCTCTGTTGAATTTGCGTTCATGGTAACAGACAGGAATAGTGTGCACTGTCTCCTTTTACAAAAGCAGAAAGCGTACATTACCAGTCATGATTACTTGGCATGACTCCAACAAAATCTTCAAAATACAAATATTTAATAGAAAATTTAAATTTATTTTTACAAAATACAGATACAACACTACCCAATGTAGCAAAATAATGGAATTGAAAAATAATTTCAAAACATTTAAAGCATTAGGTTCTAAAATAAATAATGCTATCTAAAAGAAGCGTTCAGGTTTTGCAATTAGGAGCAGGCAGTTCCACTATCACTGATCTCTTTTTCAACTTCTTTACAAGTTCCATAATTTGTGTAGAAAAATATACAAGAAAAGAATTTTGGGATAAAGAATAGGTTGGGTATGTAACACTTAACATAAATAAAAAGCCTAAAGCAAAACCAAAAAGAAAACCAATCATTTTATTTCTGTACATCAAGACTACAAATAGTATTTTAACACTTCATTTATTACCCAAATTAAGAAATTATACATTTTTTATATGGTTACTAGTAAACATCTTAAAATCAGTTTCCCCACATTTAAAAGGATATTGCTGGTTACTGCTTATTAAATATGAAATCCAAGAGAGTTTCCAGTAACAGCAAAATACTTTTTTGCATAAGAGATGAATATAAATTTGATTGTAAATTTTGATGATTTAAAATATAAAACTAAAGTTCAGAGGGATGCACT
Organism: Phoebastria nigripes; assembly: GCA_035582835.1. Lineage (NCBI taxonomy): Eukaryota > Metazoa > Chordata > Aves > Procellariiformes > Diomedeidae > Phoebastria > Phoebastria nigripes. The sequence continues at coordinate 2,265,007 of JAYKAV010001112.1, read as the reverse complement.
TATGAATCTTACAGTTTGAATTATAGTTCCTTTTTAAATTGACTGCAGTTTGCATACGAATACCCAACGATGTGCCTACTACTAGAGGATCAGTTCCTTCCATATGAAAGCAAATTTTTTCCCAGATATCAAATTATATTAAGCAGCATATTCCCACCTACTTTTCTTAGCAGAAATACTGCAGGCAGATGGATATAAAAGCTGTTTAATCACAAAAACAGTAATTAATTTGACTACTGTCTACGGCACAGATATGGTATTTAAGATGGAAAGAAATGATAAGGAAAAGGAATGTGAACACCACAGGCTTCAAATATAAAAGATAAAGCCTGATAACTTTGGTTCAAATAATTTTAATAGTTGTTACATGTATATTTTTCCAAAGTGATGACTTTTGTATGTACTGTTTATGCAATAGGAGTCTGATACATTAAAAAAAAAAAAAAAAATCTGTACAGGCACAAAAGACAGAAACAGAACAGAGGAAACATGGATAGTCACATCCATTCACAACAGTGTTCAAGTGATAATGATGCAGCCAAAGGTTGAACTTAAAATAATGCGAATCCGATTTCTCCAAGGTATTTCAGAAAGCACAAATGGAATATTATAAATGTTTTATCTCAGTGCCTACCATCTTAAGGGAAGGTAGTATAAAACAAAATCAGTTCTGCAACAACTATGATTTGTAAACAATTCTACAACGTAAGTAAAGATGTTAGGTTACCGGTAATGAGCATTTTCATCCTCTCAGTTCTGGGATATCTGCAAACATCTGCTTCACTTCCATCTAAAAGATTAATTACAGGATGTTAGCCCTGTCTCATCCCAATGCGCTGCATGGTACACAACTTATTGCCAGTTTGTGAAATTATTTATGTTTGAACAGCACAAAGCCAAAGCTTCATCTTTGGTTAATTTCACGGAGATGTCGCTGTTCTTTAAATGTGCTCTTTCTTCACATAAACACAGAAAACCGCCACACTGCACACAGCATTCATTGTTTTGAATCATAAAGCAGTGTCAATGTAATATTAATTAATGAAAGCTAACTAAGAAATCGTGTTTAAAAAGGAAACCTATTTGAGGGCATTTGATAAGACACAAGAGCTGCAGAAATCTAGACAGAATTCCCTTAAAACTGCTTGGTTATGGGTGCTGCTTATAGAATAGGCACTGGTTAGTTCCTCTGCAGATCATCCAAATAAGCATCAGTTTGACTCAGCTTAATTCAAATCCAGCAGCACATTCAATGGCATAAAGAAGCTTGCTTCGCATAAGATTTTCGTCATAAAACTCAGGAAGCTTCAGCAAGTTCATGCAGGTACTGGCAGTAGGTAGCCTGTCTAAATCAGATCCTCCATTGTGAATGCAAAATGCAGGATATAACTCCTGAAAAATGCAACAGAAAAAAATGTATCAAAAAATACATACAAGCCAAAACCTACCCTGTAACAGCAGCCACAGATTTCTAGGAAATAAATCATTAGATTAAAACCTGTCACAACGACATACTCAAATGGCATTTTCTTTCATTCCTGGTGGCCCCAAAAGCACTCTTGAATTGTATAGTGCCTCCTTCTACCTTGTCCCCACCAAGATCCATTAATTTGCAAAACACAAAGCAATTTATCTGGTTCTAAGGAAAAAAAAAAATTGTTATTGTTCATACACTCTATTCTGCAAATATATGATGCTACAGGAACAGTGAAACATGAAATGGAAAAAGTAGCACAGCAGCATGCAAGAAATTTTTTGTTGTATTCGGGAGAAACAACTGGGATTCACAACTTCAGACTCTCCTTACAAAGCCTCCCAGATGCCCATGGATGCTGTTTATTCTGCAGGAACAGGAAAATGATGGGTTCCTGCTACATTGAAGTTTTCTGACAGCAAAATACATGCTGAACACAGGGAACTACAGACCACTAGGAGTAACAGAGGTAAATGGAAAAGGATGTTCTGTCGTGTTTGAATGACATACAATATTTGTCATTGTATAATGACACGACTTCTTCTGAGAATTATACTTTCTGTTTTTTTCTTTCCAGGCAGGGAAGACATTGTTTCTGTATACACGAAAATCCCAACAAAGGCAATTTTGCTCTAGCTGATGAAGTGATGTGTTATGCCAATTTTATCCACAAATTCTCTACTTGTCATGTTAAAGCGATGCTCTGAGGATAAAGAGAATGAATGAGTGACCAGATCCAAGTAGAAATTATAGTACTACATCAATTTCTTTGTGACATCAAAAAAAAAAAAAATCCCAAACAAATAAACAAACCATGATCAAACACACCCTTTCAGTGTTTTCCTTTTAGAGCTTTAGTTTGTTAGCATACCCCAACATATAAAATAAATTCAAGTGGATGAGTATCAAGCCATCATTTTTCTTCTACTCACCACAATATACAATGATCATTTCTTTGTTAAAATCAATTGTCTGATGCATGCTAAAGGCATTTCTTGCCCTAAAGGGATTTCTGTCTAAACTAATCTTTCAGCAAGCCTACAATTTATGAATCAGTCAGACTAACAGTACTGACTAACAGATCCACTGACTTCAGTGGATCTGTTCATGTCTAAGATTAAGCAAGTATTTACACTACCGTGGTCTAGAACTCTGAATCAAGAGGTACTTTATATTCTCCAAATAAAGATCTAACTTTATTTAAAGCAATTATACTCCGTGTTTCTTCACAGAGTGATTACAAAGTCACTCAGCTGTTATTGGGATGATACTGATGCGCATAGTGACTCTGTAATGATATAAACTTGTCAGACCCTGATTATTCTTCTGATGTGATAACTATTGATTTGAGGAACAGATTTTTAAGACATTTTGTATGTAATATTTAATTGTTTTAGTAAAATCTGATTTTTTTTCTTCTGAGAAAAGAGTATAGTGAAGAAGACATTTATTTGTTACCTCTAAAGCACTGCTTTTGCTGGCAAGAAAGTATTCATTTTATCAAATGCTTGCCTGAGGTAAAACAGCTCTGATTTTAGAAACTGGGGGAATCTAAGCTCCAAAGGCAGAAGGTCAATTAGATTCTAAGCTAAATTATTGTTCAAATGGAGGCCTTAAAAAGTATTTCATGGCTAAAATGCTGCATTTTTAGTGTTCCTTTCAAAATGCTAATTGAATTCCCCTACTTTAGCTTTAAAAATGGAAAAATGAAGTTCTAAATTGAAATGTCATGCCCAGGGCACCATTTGTTGCATAATTAAATGCTGTACAGCGGGAAACTGCAAGAGTTTGGAAGTGAAAAGTATCATCAATTTATTATGTGACCTGATTGGAACTTAACAATTTTCAACCATGCTTTAATGATTTTTTTTTTTTGTCCGTAACAATCACATTTATTAAACTTATTAAACTTTAATTAGCTTTAGTAAATGTTATTCTGAGTCTGAATCTGGCAGCAAGAGTTTAAAATTTTCAAATGATGCAAAGCTAGACTGTGCTATCTATAAGCTATGAATGTCAAGACATTTCCTTATCTTAAATTAACATGCACTAACTTTAAGAAAACGTGAAGGTTCTACAATGTAGAGCATACAGAAGATTTCAGAGTGAGAACCAGAAATTGTGCTCCTCTCAGAAAAATGTAGTACCCATATTAAAACTGTAAACACATTTTGAAGATAGCTTGTGATAATGTCTACCATCAACATAAATATATTCAGACAGCTATTTGGCTGGTAATATTCAGCACTCCTGAGGCTTTGCACTCTTCACCTTCAAAGCTCTAAACAACACACTGTCATAGGCTACCAAGACATTATTGCTAATGACAATACCAATTACCCGCTTCCTCTTCTGGCAAACATGTCCTGGTAAACCCCTGGTTTGTTGGTAAATCCGTGTTAACAAGATACTACTGCAAGCACCATGCAAGTACTGACCTAACTCCTGCTCAGTGCTGCCCAGCAAAGCAGCAGTAATGCCTTTTCACTCTGCTTTCTGTTGCCAAGACTGTTGCATGTGGCTGAGCTTGCCAGTTGGTTGTACAGTGAATTAATCTTTTAACTTACTGCTATCATGCTGAAAATTTGATGACTATTTTACTTCCATTTTTTCCTACCAAGGGTTTTAAAGTCAGGTTGTGGCCTATCTTTGTGTGTACACACACAAACTTCAACCTTCCACATTTGGCTTCGCTACATCCTGTTTCTAATGTGTCACTGTCAGCCTTAACATTTTTAGACTTTTGATTCACTTCCTCCATCTCTTCAAATGTCACGCTGGCTACCTCAAAGCTGGGTACCTACATTTGCATTTCCTGCTCTTCCCCTTGTAATTAAAAAGGATGACAACAAATGGAGACTTCTCTTTGTTTCCACACAATTGTTTCCCAATTCTCCCTTGATGAGAATGTGGACAGTTCTGCACATTGACTGATGTGCACTGTTCTATCTTGGTCTCATCCCACAGTTTTCTATGTTCTTCCCACTGTCCTATAAAATCCTGTTTGTTGCTAGAGTACTGCACAGTGATATTCACACAAACTTGGAGAGTTTAAGAGAAATGCTTGCAGGCTTTTAAATAATCAATCACACCAATCAATCAATGAATGCCCTAGATAGGATTCATGTGATTAAACAGCCATCTCCACCATCTCCATATACAAATCTAGTCACCCCAGGCTCTCTTTACTGTTAAAGGGGATCTAGCTAGTATGTTTTGTGGAATCTAAGACATGATTCATTTCATCCTGAAGTAGACACGTCGAACAGTCAGACTGATTACCTACTGAAAGTGCTCATTCCTCTCCTAGGTGCCTATAAAAGGAGGGTAGCTGAGCTATAGATTATAGATATTTAAGTTGGAGGATACGTTGCCTATCCACATGCTAACAGCACCACACAGCACTTGCTACAGCAGCTGAAGGGATTATGCAGAGGGTGAGACTGCACAGAGGTTTACAGAATGATTCTACCAAAGGGAGGTTTAAATGACCACACGCTGCAATGGCAGTGCTGCATACCCGTATCAGCTTATAAAGGAATAGGAAAATAAACAAAAGGATTGCAGAGGGAAAAGAACGTGAAGTTGCAGCATAAGGGGATAGATGGAAGTCAAGGGCAAAGGGCCACGCTTCCCTGCAGAATGTGGCACTACAAACAACTCTTCCACTTCAGAATCGCTCTGCAGCCTGAAAAAAAGCTGTTTAAGCTACTGGGAGTATTCTTTCATCACCCCTAGCAACTGATCCACATACTACTGTGTGACAACCCACATATGCTTTTATATTTAGTATTTTAAATCATTCAAGTGTCAGAGTGTGACTGAGACCACTGTGATTTTCAATACTCACTTCAACAATAAGCTTTTTTGTTTTCCAGAGGAAAACTGCATTTATGAAAAAAGTAAATCATCAAAAGTTTGAAAATTCTAGAACGAATTTTGTTTAATTCAATAAGAGAAAAACAGTGATAAGTACTACAAACATCTAAGTTGTGTGTGTGGAAGAGGAAGGTGGGGGTTTTTGTTTCATTTTTTACTTCCGATATCTTTTATCACGTGTCACCGCCAGGACACGTCACAGGAAAGGGCCCAATTCCTAGAGCTGAGAAGAAATTCTTCTAGCATTTGCTTTTCAAGTATTTTTTTAAATGCTGATAAAAAACCCAAACAAGACCCCCAAAAAACCCCCACCAGAATGAACTTTCACAGTATGATTCAAGAAAAAATTGTGCAAAATTCCAAATATGTTGTTTCCACCTCCAGACTATTATGTATATCTGAATTCCTTGTTCCTATATAAAATGTCAGTATCCGTCCCTGAAGTATTTCCATAATGAGATAATGTTCATTCAACACCACTTATTTTACAAAACAGCTAATAAACCTTTCGGACTTACACAATACCCGCATTCATTTCTTATGAGTTCATCTACCTATTTTACCTAATAAATGTAGAAAATTAGTTACTATCCACTGCTAATTAAATATTGTATGACAGTCCCTTATTATGTGAAATTCTACTAAGTACATGTACTCGAATTTTGTTTAGCAACAAATCTTACTCTTACTTGTAAGGAAGTGGATGATGCAATGCCTATATTTGTTCCATATAAGCCCACCTTTGTATTAATTTTACTAAATAGTACAACAGTAAACATGCTGTTGACCACTGTACTAAAGGTGATTGTGTTTGCTATGAAGCAATTTATTCTTTTATTTTCTTACAGAAAAGCACTGAATGTTCCCACACTTTAGAGGAAATGAAGTCCCTGGCTGGTTCTTAGCCAGAATTTTGCAGCCCAGCTGAAACTCATGGGTAGAACATCCCCAGAATTTAGTTCCAAAATGTCTTCAACTTGCCTCGGCCTCTCTTTAGTTTTATAAGCTGTAGACAAAAGTTTTCTTCATACTTAAGCTTCACTGTAAATAGCAATCTAAAGATAGCAGCAAAATATTTAGATACAAAGGGTAATGAGCTGTGACCCTATAAGCAGATAAATGATAATTAGAAGGAAACACAATACATCTCCCGCTTCAAATGGTTAATTTAACAGGTTCAAATTTAATAGCTGCTTTTATATCTTAAATCCTCTTTTGCCTGATTTAAAAGACATTATTCTTAACTCAACCTGTTCCTTGAAACTGGTAGCAATGCTACTTCTGTACAGTAACATGAAATGGCAGCAAGGATCTTCCATGACAAAGAGTAAGCACTCTAACCAATGTGTTTTTAGGCTTACCAAATTTTGCAGTTAAAATAGAAAACAACTGAACAACATTTCATGAAATATTTTAAAACGATACTCATTATACACACAAGTGCAAACATTGAAGCTGTTTCTGCAGTCACAGAGGAACATTCTTCTCAAATTGTAAATGCCTACAAACATGAAAAGCTTGTATCATAATCTGTAGTATTTACAGAAACTTGCCAGGAAGTCAGGAAGACATATATATACCTTAAACCCCAGAAGAGGTGGTCGAGAGCAGCTTGTTACAAACTTGAGTAGTTTGCGTTTCTCTTCATCAGTGAAGCTTTCTACAACTCTCCAGAATATTTTAATTACGGGATGGTCTGCTGTGTAGCCACCTACAATGAGATTTAAATGATTTATAGGTAGAATAGTTTTATGTAAGAAATAAATTTTTCAGAAAACCTAGCATCAATCTTGAAAAGTTTGGGGAAAATATTAAAACCAGCAGGCTTACACTGCTGACTTCCAGTATTCATAGATCTCTTTGATCACTGCATTTTGAGTTTCTCATTCATTGCTTACCTATGGCTACTATCTCCCTCAGCTTCTTAACTGCAGTTTTCTTCACTGAATCCTATTTGTTTATTTTAAATTAATTTTATTTAGTTTAGCATTTACCTAGTAACTTTGGATTACTGCCTTTTACTCCAAGAGTTTGCAAAATCTGCAAGACTCAGGATGCTATTTAATGAATCAACTTACCTTGAGATAAGCTCAGATGTGAACTGATGATACAGTAGCTACTTTTTGATTACATTCACGATAAATGCAGGGGGAAATGAAGTAAGATACCTTGCATTTCTCACAAGGAAAAAATATGAGCTCTCTCTTCAGGCTGTCTGAGAAATGGTAAGTATCTGAACACAGTGGTAAAAACAACTATCCCAAAGTCATTTGCAGACTTATTTTCAGGGCAACCAGACAACATCAACTAACATCCATTTAGAAAAGGAATTACATGTCCTCTGATTATCTGGCTATAAAGTTGTATTTAAGTGTACAAATAAAATAAACTGCATACCTATATCTCCCAGCATTTATAAAATTAGGTTGTAATTTTACCCAATCTTCTGAAATTCAGGCCCGTCTAGAGAGTTTGGCCAAAGTTAACAAGAATGACCCTACAACTTTTCTTTAAAAGCTAGGATAAAAAGCAAGTTTATTTATTCCAGAGTCAGTCATAATACATTTTTTTATCTAAGTAAAATATACTTACCTGAATAGTTTGTGAAAGATTTAAGGTCATCCAAACTAATAGGAACCTGGGCACCAGAAATCAGAACCTGACAGGTGAAGGAAATTAGACAATTACATTACAGGCAAAAATTAGCATTTACTTCTGTTTAAAGCAATTGTTTTCTGCAGTTTTAAGCAGAAGTACCTGTATTTCCTGTTGATCAAACATTCGAAGCCATTCAAGATTCACAACATTGGCCAGTCCCTGACGGAAAGCAAGGCAATGCTGTCGAATTTGTTTGTTTAACCTGTAGTCTGCCACCAGATGGATGTACGCGATTCGGTTAGCACTGGTAACAGGAATATCTTTTCCACCTGGCTTCAGCTCAACCACCTATAAACATAACAATTTTCATCATCTTGGTAAATGTTAATTCTGTGTGCTGTAACCGTAAAATTGAACTGCAAAACATTCTAGTAAGTGATGTATATATTTGAAGTTTACTAGAATATACTCAAGAATATTCACCTCAAAATAACATAAAAGATTATGACAATTTATAAAGGTAGGGTTTTTTCTGTTTACTCATAAGAGGACATTCTATGGCATCCAGTTTTTAGACCTAGACCTCCAGCTGCTAATGCAGCTGACCGCGTGGCCCCGTGGTTTATTACCAGAAAGCGGATTTGGCAAAGTCAGAGCTGTTTTATAGGAGACAATGTGTAATACTAAATTCACGACTGCAAGTCAGACAGAAACTGAGGTGAAAATCTTCCCCTTGGCAAGCTCGCCCCTAGATTCACTGATGCTAGTAAGTGCCCTGGAAGAGAAAGTAGCCTGTACAAGCACAGATCTCACACACAGCACTCTCCTTCCAGTTGGATTAGGAAAGCTGTGCTTGACTGGATAGACTCTTCTCTTAACTGTTTGGTGATCGTGAATTCTGCAGGATCACATTATGGTAAAAGCAATGTTCGCTGAGTCAAAATTAAGATTCTGATACAAGCCTATTTTACAGAATGATAAGCATTCACAATTCCTACTGTTGAAAATCCAAGTTATACATGTTCAGTACTTTCAACAAAAACAAACAAACAAACAAAATAAATAATCAAGCCTAAACCTTGTTTTTCTACTGAGAAGCTTTTGTCCTTCAAGTACACCAAGACACCTCAGCATGGAAGAATTTTTAATGAAGAAAAAAAAACCAAAAAACCCCCACAAAAAAACCCAAAACAAAACAAAAACAAAAAACCAAACAAACAGGGGAAAAAAAAAACACAACAAAAAAAAAAAAGATACTGTAATTGCATTAAGATATAAACCAGGATCAACAATAGCTGTTATTAAAACACTGCTGACCTTTACATATTCTGCTCTTTACTACAAGATGATAATTTTGCTGAGTAGTAGCCAAATCTGAAGGGATTATTTGAGTACTAAGAAGCAGATAAAAAAAACTGAAAAGCTGAGATACGGTCACTTTCTGAAGCCTTCAGAAAAAAGTTTGTTTTTCTACACTCTGGAGTCAGCAATTTTTTAATTTTTTTTTTTAAAATAACTATGCATTTCAGTCTGTGGTAACAATCACATCTTTAGAGCACAGAGAATTTAACATGTGAATAGCTTCTTTTGTAACATGCTACATAATAATGTGAGCTGTTCCAGTACTACGCAAAATGCAGTGGCAAGATTAAAAATTCGCAGTGCTTTTGAGCATTCAGATTTTTACTTGATTCATAGGTTTTTAAGGCCAAAAGAGAACATTAAGATCTGTGAATCTGACCTCCCAGGTAACACGGGCCAGAGGATTCTGTCTAGAGATTCCTGTATTTAACTTAATAAATCCATAGATGAGTTAGAGCACATTTTTTAGAGACAGGCAACCCTGGTGTAAAGACTCCATGTGATGGAGTATTTACCACTTCCCTTGATAAGCTAGAACAACCTGAATTACAATAGGTGTTAAAAATGTGTCTTACTTCCCACCTCAATCCTTCAGCTGCAAGCTTCTCGATTTTGTTACACCTACAGTAAAAAACCTCATCAATACCCTACCATCTCTGGGTATAGGTAGCACTGTGTATGTTTAAGTCCTACTCCCTGAAGAATTAAGTAAAATGCAGGCGTCAGTTTAGCTGACTCTGTTTCATGCCCTGCACGCATTAGTTTGCTCCCTTCTGAGCAAGTCCCCTTCAACAAGAACCATGGACACGACGCAGGATAGCCTTCTCCAGGGTCCACCCCTTGAGGAGCCTGGCATGTGATACAGTCAGCCAGTCTAGGGGGTACAGGCCAGTACCTGGTTTCCACTGATTGGCCTGAAGGCGAGGATATTTTTACTGATAAAGTCCACATGGAGTATTAATAGAAATATGGGACATGCTCCACACTGCAGTGGAAACATCTGATGAGAAGGGGCCCCTGCGCTCTAAGCTTTCTCCTCTGCTACTGCAGGCAACAACACCGTCTAGAAATGTACTGTGTTTCATCCCACTATAGTAGTTCTACTATTGTCACTGGAAAGTTAGTCAATAATTGGATTCATCTAATTATTAGAAACATTCTAATTTCCAGTTCGAGTCCAATGGGTAAAGCTTGTTCATACCCATTGTTCTTATTTCACTATTGCCCTATAGCTTAACCAGCTCTTTACCTTCCTCCTCAATTATGTCCACGATGTATTACTTACGGGCAGCAACTTCATTAATCTCCCCAGAGACTTTTTCACTGAACTAAAATAAGTCAAGTTCCTTTAATTTCCTCCTATAAAATACCCTTTTACAAAGCCTAACAAGATCAGAAATCTTTCTCTTATTATTTAAATTCCTGTCCTCTTTAGTATTACAGGATCAGAGCTACCAATGATGTTCCACGTGAACAGATCATTGTTGAGACCTCAACACTATTAATACTTTGCTATCTGCCTACTTAAAAATCTTCTCTACCTGTTTTGCAGAACTGCATAATTACCTGTTCTTTTGTCAGTACTTCACTAAATACAATTCCTCCCTTTGAAGTACGCGTTGAATTTGGCCATATTAAAGCATATTTGTATCACCCAACTCATCGAGCTTCTCTTAAGAATACGGACACCAACAATAAACTAATAGCTATTATTCCATTTGCATAATAATTTCTGTGAGCTCACAATTTACAGAAAAAGATACTTGAACTGACTGACTTCCTAAAATAGCAAAAGAGAACTACTGGCAGGGTGTTCTGGAAAACTGCTGTGTTTTAAGATTCATCCCAGCACTACGTGAAGTAAAACATCTAACCTTCCCTGCAGGTCAGCCAATAGAGATCAGGACACAGATTAATTTATGCTTATGTTTGCATTATAATAGTATTGTCTCCATAGTCGTCTAAGGATGCCAGGAAAGCTGTATTCATTGTATAATAAAATCTAGTCTCTCTCCCTTATAATGTTCTTCCTGCAAATCAGAGGGAAAAAAAAAAAACCTGTTGTACTCTTTCTGACCACTATTTTTAGAAAACAGGAAAAAATATTTTTTAAAAAATCCTATTTTTGCTTTTATTTTTATATTTTTAAGTAGCAAACCTAGATGTCTGATTCCGCAACACTTCCGTAGCTCCCCTTCCTCCACCCAACCCTGCATTGCCACAAGTAAGACTACAGCATTCAGTTAACCGAATTTCCTGGCGTTTTCCAGTGATCTATCTATTTTCAGAGTTTGTCAATGTGAGATTAATTCTACCACCGTTTTGTCAAAGTATCATCACAGTCTGCAACAAAGGGGCTAATGTACCAGGAATAATAAATATATTATGCCATAAAGACTAAGAAGGATGTAAAACAGAAGACAGAAAATAGTAACACTTGGGCTGGCAGTAAAACTATAGTAAATGTAGATGCAGTTCACTTTTTACTCATTCGTTGTTTTCATGGCATTTTAAAGGGACTACTGTAGAATTCCCACTTAAATCTAAAACATCAGGAATGATTGTTGAAGAGTTCCTTTTCAAAAAGGCCACAACACAATTTATAAAACCTAAAAAGATTTATCAGCTTGCATTTTTATTTTTATCCATCCAACTTTCACCACTAGATGGTGCAAGATAGTTACACAGGATGGGTGAGAATAGAAAGCTTCCCAAAATGTGCAGACTTGTGTCATCACCTTATTTTCTATTTTGTAGGTCTAAGTTTGGGGGGGCGGGGGGGAAACAACAACAACAAAAAACCCCAACAACAAAAACCCCACCACTCATTTTAACTTGGTTCATTATCAAAATCACATATTTTAAAAGCAATCAAATCATACCTATTATTTAGATAAGTATTCAGATCATTCAGACAATGCCATAGATAACTGAATTTGATTCCATCCTCACAAAGTATGTCTTCAAAATGAAGGGGAAATATCAAAATGGGATATAAAAGTCCCATATTTTTAAAAATCTGCAAGAAAAGGTACTTTGCATTTTTTAGTGATACGGACAGAAGTATTGCATTAGGCCTCTGCCTGAAGGTTAGATACACTTGGAACTACAGTTGCATGCACTTACGGTTTTCTTGGCTATAAATTCAATTATATGTTTCTGCAAGTACATACTAAAAAAAGTGCGCTCAACTTACACTTATATTCTTATTTAAGAAAAATACCACTGTTGTAAAAAAAAAAAAAAAGTAAATCTCTATTTTATGTATGGTTGCAGTTCAAGTGAACGGGTCCAGAGGATCATTTTCAGTTATTATACCTACTATTTTGAACATTAGCATAACAATGAAATAAATACCAAAAATCAGGGAAACAATGAATAACACAATATTTGTCAAGCAGAATTCAGGGGATTTATCTTCTGGCTTATTGATAATAATCTGTCACACAAAGTCGCTTTGTTAATGTGCTTACGGGCAGACAACGGCAAGTCTCTGTTGGTAGACAAACTTAATGCTAGCTGCTGCTCACACAGATCTGGCAGTGTCAGCTGCTTCCCAGGATAATGGAGAAAAAGGGAATATTTAGAGGGTATAGTGGGAAATATTTTAGGAAAGAATAAGGGACCTGTCATCTAGGTATTCTTTTTTTGTGTATGAAGACGTAAGACATATCTCCAGTGCAATTTCAAAAAGCACTCACAAATAGTCAAGAACTCTTACAAACTTGTTTTTAGGACAGATGAAAATATTTTCTCTTTTCTCTTGGACTCTGATCACTTTTGTTCACATCACCCCTAAAGTTTTTCCCCAGTCTGAAAACAAGTAGATAAAGGCTTCCTTTCTTGCCCTGTCATCTGCCTTCCAGATGTTCAGGCAGGAGTTCCAGGTAGGAGATTGCATTTGAATGCCTAAGAATGCATTTGCCATAAGTGTTATAAATCTGCCTGAGAAGGATCAGCCTCAACTTAAATATTTTGCTTCTGAAAACCTCCAAAATCATTCATCTAAGCCACTGTATCCTAGTAAAGAAGTTGCCAAGACAGAAACTTTCAGAATTATTTTTAAGGCTTCAAAATTTTTCTCTCAGGGAAATTCAAAGGCAAAGAACTCTCCTTTAGTGAGTCAACATATTTTCAGTAACAGCAATGGCATTCACATCTGTTTTAAGAAGTGGTGTCCTGACACCAACTGCTATACTATATGGATTTCATAGAAACTGCTGCCATATATATTATAGTGCTCTTCTGTGGATTTATGTTTCTACACTTTATTTATGGAGTCTTCTGATAATGGAGTCTTCTCATATTTAACCATTCTGATCCAGGTAATCTTAAGAACCAATGTTTGAGAAGACTCGCTGGAGTACAGAATCTAACATTTTTGAAGGAATATTTGAATCTTCCTCTCTTCCCTTGGGCAGCCACAAAACTCACCTTCCTCATTGAAAGATAGGGGGGGAGGGAGGGAGGTCTGAAAAGAGGAGGTATTTTCTTGAATTCGTTAACCTTACACTTATTATAAGCGTTTTATAACCATTTTATCACCATCTGATCTACAAGATAAAAGGAAAAATAAAATCAATATACACAGCTACTTGGAGGCATCTATAACTATAGGCTGACATTCTTCTGAGACTTTTTTACTGGCCACCCTTTTATGCAGCAGATCCAACAGCTGAAGTCTAGGCTGGTATCACTGCATTAGATAGTTCTTTATCAAAAGCTAAAGCTATTTGGGGTTGGAAGATAAGGTTGATGGCATAGCTCCCCTAATTAGCAGGTCTAATGTGCAAATTATTAAGTACCTTTTTCAACTTCTGGTGAATGCACTTTGACAATAGTTTAATGGGATCTAAAAGCACATTACAGGATTGGAATCAATACACTGATAATAGAATTTCTACCTTCTACTACTGACAGAGGCAATAGAGCCCCTTTTGAATGTATCTTTCATTGCAGATAATGCTTTTGTGCCACAATTGCTGGATGGACACTGTCATGAGGATAGCTATTTACAATGATAGATTTATGATGCATTTATTGGGCACTAATTTATTAGACACTAAAGTGGTTGTTTAGCTGAAAACTAGAGATAATGTACATTCAACATAAGGAGTGCAAATTAAGCTCTTTTCCCAAAGTGAATTAGCCTTACCTTGACACGATTAATTAGTATGCAATGGTTACACGAATCAAATACCAGACAAAATGTATTTATCCATATGAGGTTTATTAAGGTAATGAAATTAAGTAACTTGTTGCATTAAAACACAGAAGACAGTGACAAGAACCAATTAGTTCTGTTGAACTACACTAACACACAGTCTCATTAAAAGATGGTTAATACTTCACAGGTGTAGTGTTCTCCCTCCAAGTATAAACATAGCAATACAGTATCAGAATATTTAATTTAACTTACATTTCATTTAGTTACTCAGAAACTCACTATTATATTTATTCTTCTTTTTAAAGTTATGCCAAACAATTAAAAATCAGAAGTCTTGATAATACTAGCCATAGACCTCTGAGAATTTTAACGAACAAATAGGCTTCTTGGCAAGAATGCACTTTTTACAAGTTTTTGTTGCAGTAGGAGGAGCTGGCAACATCTCTAACTTGGATCTCCTTGTATGTTATTTCTGAGCTATTTCTCTTTTCTATGTCCTTCTACCTTACTTGTTGAGGTAGGTTCTAACTTGTGTGGCTAATTTTTGAGGACATGCAGAGTAGATGTATAAAGTATGGAAACCACAAGCTCTCCAGAAAATATTAGCTACTTTTCATTTTTCATTAGAGACTAAACTGCATTTGTATTAGCTGCAATCAACAAAACTATTACTTTAAGTGCATTTAAATGAATGGCTTTAGAATACAAACACCAGACTTTTTTTCCCCCCAGAAAATCCTAGGTTATATTGGAAACTGTCATCTTGTGCGTTTTGCAACCTAGTAACCAAATACATGGATACTATAGAACTCAATTCACTATCAGTCACTTAACAGCACATGCTACAACAGACCAGGCGCTCTACTGTACAGTATTGTACAATAGAGTAGGTACTTTGTAAGAACATGCTTTCTGATACATCTGTATCACATGCCTTTATTTCAAGTTTTTGAGTGTTCTTCTAAAGACAATGCAGGTCAGAAGTTTTCACATAGGGAGTGTAACCCAGGGAAAAAAATTACATACGGCATATGTTTAATATGAAACATTACTTATATCAGGCAATTGTTGACTCTCCCCTTCAATATGATTCAGGAACCCCAAATCTGAGGATACTATTTTAAAACTGTAATGCAATCCAGGTTTTAGGATCTTGCAAAATCACAGGAAATGGATGACAGAAAAGTAAAGATAAAGTCTGAGCCTGATGCTGTTAAAGCAGAAGTCTTAGACATCAAATTTGCTATGATTTAAGCAGTAGTGGAGAACTCAACTCAACAATTTCCAGGACTAGCTGCAGCATCACCATGGTGCTGCTGCTTCTGTGAGATGTGCATAGTCCCAAGCTTCCCTGACCAACAGGCAAACCCAAGAGAACTGCTTACCCCCTTTTATAGTCTCTGTCTCTTCCACAAGAAATAAGGCAGAACTCAGATGCTGCTGCATGTCACAATGTTGTCAGGTCTACCTTTTTGATCCAATTATTAATTAAATACCATAATCAAGTATAAGTAGGCCATGAGTAGTACACAATTTTAAATCCTCAAAAAATGAAAGAGGAAGCATGACAAAAGACTTTAAGGAGGTTAACTGTATTAGCAAATAAAGGCACACTTTTCAAGCTCTGGTGATACTGACTTTCTACTATGAGCACAAGTGATCTTTAGTACTCACAACAGAGCAAATAAAAGCCATAATCTAACTATATAGTACAACTGTGTTAAAAACGCATACTTAAGGACCTAACTAACTGGCCCAACTTTTTGAAGCACTGAACACCCATTTCTCCCCTCTGACTCACCTGGTGTCTCAGCCCCTCAAAAAAAAAAACAAAACAAAAAAACCAAACAAACTAACTAACAAACAAAAAAAACCCAACACACCACCAAAAAACAAAACAAAACAAAACAAACCCAGAACCCACCACAAAACACACCACACCAAAAATGGGATTTAAAAAAAAAATTAAGGTCTAACTTCAGGCCCTCTGCTTTGAAAATTACAGCTGAAGGAGACAACACTTATCCAAAACCAGGCAGTACTTCTATAGTTTACGTATCATCTAACTTTGACAATTATTTAAAGTGCAAAGAAACAACATAAAGTATTTTGTTCAAGAAATTATCTCAGGCAATAGAACTTTTCATGTGTGACAGTTAGAAAATAATCACTTTAGCGTACTACTTAAAAGACCAGACGTTTAAATCATCATCAAAAGTTTTGGTTTTTTTAAGCACATGATAAGTTATTGTCTACTCCAAATATTGAGTCAGAATCCCGATGATGCCTCACAACACACAGCACTTGTAACAGTTGTTTCATATCATTTTCAAATTAAAAAATGAATTAGTAGGGGTAGTAATGATTCATCAGTCACACATTTAAAAAAAAAAAAAAAAACAAAAAAAAAAAACCACACAAACCATTCTCACCTGTGCTTCCCCAAGGTCATTATTTACCACTGTGAAGTTTAGTCCAAGTTCTTCTACATCCCCTTCATAGCTCTTAAGAAAAAGCAAATTTTTGTACATTTCTGGATCTAATGAAGCTAAATGATGAATGTCAACATCAGCACTTGTCCCCAGTAATTTTGAGAGGAAAAAACTAGCAAATGGCAGCTCCACCAGCATATTTTCGTAAAGAGCCTGAAAAACAAAGCAATTAAAAGCACATTAGATTTTACTGTTGTACACACAGGAATTCTGAAAGCTATTGTCCATTTCTCAACTTTTTGGTAATTCCTCCTTAGTTTGGTGCCTGAATAAGATCTTCTGATATGGCAATAGCCCACATATTGCATGAATTTAAAAATATTCAACCGAAGTTCGAAATTTGAATATCCTTGTGAAATACCAAGCTCCCAAATTTTACAAATTAAATATCTGGTGATTTAAAAGGTAAGGTCACTGCTTGTCTGTCATTAATCTTCTTGTCTGAAGGATGATAGCAAACAGGAAGTGTATCAGTTGCACAGATTGGCAAGAACAGCAAAGTTTGGTGAAGGACAATGCAACTGTATCAAGAATGTTTTCCAAAAAAAGTTAGCATCTCTACCTCCATTAGCATCGTCATAAGCGATATTTTTCCATTCATATCAATTGCTACATGTAAAACAGTCTGCCCCTTAAAAATAACTATGGAAAACCAGTACATTTTAAATTAATCCAAATAAACTATTTCTCTTGCATGTTATACAGATTCATCGCTGCATATTTTTGGTGAATTCTGCTGCTTAATGGCATCATCAAACCATCCTAATTTCCAAGCCGAGAGCTTATCAGTTATGCCTGTATCGTATGTCCAATCCTTCCTATGCCTGACACTGTTAGACCTGTCAAAAGATTACTGAACCAAAAATGAGCCTGACCTGAATTTGCAGCACTCAAAAAAAAATTTATTTTTATTGTAAACTGAGTTTCCTCAAGAATTTTCAAAAATGCACAAAACCCCAGCAATACCACTCTCAGTTGGTCTACTGTATGAGCACATTTCAATGTAACGCAAAGCAACTTCATGTATTTTTCATACAATAAGTAACAACTTCTTGTTGACTGGAAGAAAAAAGTACTTATGGTAGCTCTCAAAAGAAGGAGAGATGGAAACTTCAGAGCTAGAAAGAGAAAGCATGACATCATTTAGAGAAAGTCTACAAGAATAAAGGAAAAACAAAAGACCGTTGCCTTTAAAAAAAAAATCCCTGAAACATGCTGTCTGTGCATAGCCTTTCCCATGGTCCAGTTTGTTTGCCACATCAGCACCTCAAACAATGACAA
This sequence comes from Phoebastria nigripes, assembly GCA_035582835.1. Lineage (NCBI taxonomy): Eukaryota > Metazoa > Chordata > Aves > Procellariiformes > Diomedeidae > Phoebastria > Phoebastria nigripes. The sequence continues at coordinate 2,246,754 of JAYKAV010001112.1, read as the reverse complement.
TCAAATCTTTACAGTATCATTAATATCACTGCCAGGCTGATCAGAAAAGGCATCATCAACATAACATCATTGTTTGTTCTCTTTTTACTCTTCAAGAGCAGTGTTTTGGCATTACTTAATTCCTCCATGATCTGCTGCAAACTTAGAAAAGGAAGCACAATGAGCAAATAAAGGAAAAAAGAAGAATAAATGTAGCTGTAATCACTCAATGATATTCCAACAAAGACGTTAAGAAAAATATACACAATTCCTTAAACTTTTGAAAGAACATTTCTATGAGGTGTGTTAGACCTTGCAGAAAGAATTGAGAATAACGAGTTCAAAGCCAAAGGGTGCATTATATTTAGAGGTATATGATTTATTCAAGGTGTAGAAGTCGAAATCCTCATTTGTATAGTTGACTTTAAAAGCAAACTAGAGGGATAAATCATTAATTTGCAATGTATAAGGTCAGTGTTTGCTGTTCCTGCATTAGTAACAATAAAGCCATTGTAATTCCTTAAATATATCAAAGCTACCCGAATTTAAAATGGAATTCCATCTATGACTCATAAAATGTAAATGTAGAGGTGTAATTTTTTACACAAGGCAGGTTTAAGCCTTTAGAGCATTTAATATACAAGGACTAATAAATGATAGCACTAAAAACTATGATCACATCAGCTAAATGGATTATAAATTAAATTTCCATAATGTATGCAACTGAAATACAAATGTAGACATAAATCAAGGTATTTTCTAAACACAGGTTAATTACACAAATTCAAAACCTGTCTATTTTTTATGCAAAATAATCCACTTAGCATTTTTCAAACTGGTCTTAAGTCTTAGCCACTTGCAACACTTGATCCTAGAAGCCTATCAATAATTCCTTGTCAGGAAAAAACAGCAATAGGTATATTGAAGAAACTTGTATGTTATTTTTCAAGTGTCTGTCTTTTATGAGTGTTTATTGCTAGAAATTGTGCCAAAATTATTTGAAATAAAAAGGATTAATTATAGTAGAAGCTTTTTAATATAAGTGAGTGCAGCTGCAATGCAATTAATGCAAATTGTGATGCTATCAGGAAAATAAATGTGAACAACATCACTGGCTATTTCTGTTTGCTGCCAAATAACTTCAGTAATTTACTACATTAAGAATCAATAAAAAAATAATGCATTTCAAATGCATCACTATTAATCTTCAGGTAGTTCCAAAGTGAACATTTATAACTTCATCTAAAAACTATATAAAGCATTTTTAAATAAACTAAATTGTGCAACTTGAGAATAACTTTAATTACTCCTTCTTCTCTTAGCTAAGTGATTGCAATATTAAAACCAAAGTATTTTTGGAAACAAGACAAACAGTAGTGTTTTAATTAGTTTGAAAGTCAAGCTATCCTAATAAAGTTTAATAAAAAATGCAGTAAAACTCTAGTAAATAAAATCATGATAAACTTCATTTTTGTTTCAAAGAGGTAAATTACACCATTACAGCTCCAGCACTGTGCAGAGATGCTGAGAAATGCTGTGTACAATTGAATATGACTAAATAAACTGAAACTTTATTTTTCAGTTTCAATCTAACTTCCCTGTTTCTCAGTCAGCATAAACTTATCAAACTACCTGTTGCTGCCAAAAGATGTGATTCCACCCATTCCTGCCAGAGCGATGAAACAAATCAGTTTGCTGATTCAACTGGGTTTACTTGCAAGTAGAGTTGTTGTATAATAGAGGTTACACGAGCGTTACAACATGCTGAATAAGGTTCAACATTTGCAGATTATTTGTGTTGTGCTTTGTTTGGGGTGTTGGGTTTTGGTTTTGTGGAGGTGGGGTGGGTCTTGGTGGACACAGCATGTACACTGTTTGAAGTTGAGCTTTCTTTCAAATCAGGATCAGATCCAGCTCACAGCTATGGCTGAAACTGCGTAGGAACAGCAAGACCGTTTGTTTCAATGGGAGCACAACCTCAGAGCAGCCAGTTGCCCATGGAAGTCCACCCTGACGGGTATTTTTCTTACTGCAGCTAATCTAATGGCCAAAAGGGGAGATTCACTCCTTCTCTCTTTTCCCTCAGTTAAGTGTCTTGGGGAGCTGTAAGGTATCTGATTTTAAGCTTAGTTTTCTGCCTGTTCAACTCTCTGAACTGGCCTTCTGCAACAACATAAAGGAGGCAGGAGCCCAGCATCAGTGACAAGCAAGGGAATGGTGACCACCTCTTACAGAGGTAACCAGCTGTCAGATTCATTAGCTGCAATATGAAGCTGCACCATTAGAATATACTTATATATGTACTTTAATACATTATAAGGTCACGCTCTCCCCACAGAAGCGGTCCTCTTTTTTCCTCCAGCAGCCAATGAGCAACAATGCTGGCGGAAGAAACTGGGTTGCTCTTGGAGGGTGGTGACTTCTTCTATTTGACTGTAAATCAGAAGTTCCTGTTCATACACTGCTTCAAGAGATCAAAGCCAGCAAGCCTAACCAATATATATTTTAAAACTAACCTCTTCTTAAAATTTAAGTACTCTCACCCTTTGGCAAGTTTCCTTTAACTCCTATGGTCGTCACCTATGGGACCAATGCCATTCTATGATCAATTCTAAGAGTTCACGTTCCCATCTTTCCTATCTAACGAGCCTCTTAATTTCATTGTCTCTATCCTGCAGTCCCATAAACTGCAATTGACTTACATAGAGCAAAAAATCCAGACAGGAAGTCATGAAAGGAGCAATTGGTGGTCAAATACGACATTAGACTCCTAGTTTCTAACGGGGGGAGGACTGGGGTGGGGTGGGGTGTGGAGAGGAAAAAAAAAAAAAACACCACACCAAAAAAAACAACACAGCTTAACAGAGCTTATATACCTCTGCCTCCTCGAAAGGCTGGGAGCATTAGCGTTCCACTTTCACGGAAGTGCAATTTGCAGATGCAAGCTTGGGGCAAGAGGCTAGTCTGAAGCAGAGACAGGGATGTCTACATCAAGGGCAATCACACAAGCACTGTAATGCTCGTAGGGTGATGCATTCCCAGTAGCTAAAAGGTTATGTCTGCTGAAAGGGCCAACCTGGATTTCCCAGCACTATTTCAAACTCATGTAGGCTAGGGATACTCTTTAGGCAAAGTTATGACATCTCTAGATAACCATTAAAATAACTAAAAAGCTTCTGAAACAACTAAACAAAACAAAGCAAACAAACAAATCTGGTTTTCGGTTACAAATTATTTTTGGTACTCTTCACCCCAGTGTTTTCCCAATTATCTCAAGATGCCTTGCTAGCCTTTTTGTTTGTTTGTTTAAATAAATGGTTAAAAGAAATTTTTTCTGGTTAAAAGGCCGAGAGCAATTATTTCACTATGGAAGAAGCAGTATTCAGTACAAGGAACTTCATACAGCTCCCTGTCCCTCTGTGTGTGAATGCCTGTAGAACACACCAGAATATTAAAAACAAGCAAAATAACAGAAAGCCTACTGTGGTTAATAGGTTTTGACTTCACACACAAAGCACGCAGTCTGAAGTCTATTGTTTCTCTTTCAAATAATATTAGCTAGTTGCGATTACAGTATAGTTCAACTATAATTGATTGCAACATGGACTAGCTACAAAAGCCTTTACTCAATTCAGTGACACAGATCACAACTTGGTCATCTAAAGTGAAAAATACTATGTTCAGAGACTTACAAATATACTGAATGCATTCATTAAACACCTGTGATGTGGGGGAACAAGGAATGGTTCTTTAAGGCAAGCAACTTTCAGAATATAGGCATGCAATTAGTAGCTTTAATACCTTAAGGAAGAAAGATCTCAGCTGGAAGGACAGCTGTATACAGTACATAGTAAGAAAGGAATAAAAATGACACAGTTCTCTGGGCAAGGAGGACTTTTTTCTTGTTTTCAACATAATGATAACTATCACAATATTATTTAAGCACTAGATGGTCACACAAGGTACTGTTCAGGTATGACCCCAAGATTTAGGAAACAGCTCTTCAGAAAGAAAAGACTTTGCGCCATGTTTTAAAACTGGACAAAATTTAAGCTAGTCTAGTCATTTCACACAAATTAGCTATATATAGTAGAGGTTACATGAGCATTACAACATGCTGAATAAGGTTCAAATTGTGTAAACAAATTCACAGATGAACCAACTAAACCTCCCTGACTATGAGGCAGCTTTAGTGCCTTTACTTACACTTTCAGGTCTACAATTAATTCTCTCATTTATTATTTCAACTAAAATCTTTCTTAAGAAAAATAATTAATCAGTCATTGCTCCTACTTTCCATTAATCCTTTACAACCCAGAACTGTATTTTAAAACCTAAACAATGCTAGAGTCATACCCCTAGAAAGACACATGGCTTATGGGCTGAGGCACTAAATGACTGGGCTTAAATTCAGTTATTTCCCTAATCAGCCCCCAAGACCATAACCCTTTCTATTTTAGTCATTTTAAATAGTTACTATTAAATAATACTTAGCACTTACAGAGTGCAATAGWTCTTCAAAGCTGTACAGAACCATTAATAAAAATGATAGAAAAATAGCAAAACCATTAGAACTTCCTTCTACCTTATTATTTATATCCTAGAAATATCTCATCACACTCACAAAGCCTTTGGGGCCAGCAAAGCCTTTTCTACCTTAATGAAAAAGATAAAATTAAAAATATAAGTTACATTAAAATTAACAAGTACTCATATTTTTGAAGCATTTTGAAAGCTAGTGTTTAGTAATTTTAAGATAAAATAATTTCTTACAGATATACTTAATAATGTGCTTTAAAGCGAGAAAAAACAAATTGATACTGTTCCTAACACCAATATGATAAAATAAAACTAATTCTATCAGGTGTGTGTGACAATGCAAAATGTCTGCTACCTGGTACCTTTAAGTCACTGTTTCTCAGTTCTCTGAGCTCTACAATGGCAGACATCTAGATGCATTCGTATCACCTAGTAATGGAAAATCTGGTACATTATCTTCCCTATATGACTGCGAAAATTGATAGTGCACTTTTTGTTCAAATACTGGATGCCTTTTCTGTCTTTTAAAAAAGTAGGAGTCCAAAATTCCACAGCTAGATGCCTGTAATTAGGCTTCTGAGAGAGCTAAGTGGCAGTGCTAGTATCCTCAGATTTAAAATTTTTTTTTTCAGAAAAAATAAAGCCTTTTGTAAATTGGTTTTACTTCTGATTTCCCACTCATTGGGAATTTGAAGGTGAGTAAGTACAAGTTCATAGAAGTTCCAGAGATTTGGGGTAGCAAGACTCAGATGCAAAGGGCCTGCCTGTCAAATTTGCTGCAGTCAGTGTAAATACCTGAAGTGGACTGCAGGTGTGTGATAAGCACAAAATGAACTCATGACTGACTCATGAACACATTACCATAAAAATGTAGGGATCCATTTCCGAAGACTCCATTGGAGCATATCAAGTATAATGACCTTGAGTTAATTTTTAATTTAAAAATGGAAAGTCATGCTAGTATTTTTATTCTAATAATTTAGGACATATTTAATTTTATTACAAGAATTTTTATTACCAAAATAGAGTGCTTCAGAAATGTTGGTACTTGCAGAAAACCACCATTTCATCAGCTTGGTACTTTCTTTCTGTTTTAATAGGAACAGTTAACTCTGTAACTTATGCCATGTATATGATATAAATTGCTATCAATGTCATTTGGGGGGTTTTGAGGGATGGGAGAGGGAAGGACTAGAGGTACCTGTGGATGCACTGGATAACTGATAGTTATCATTCACTACTGAAGTTCCAGTAAAGGCTTAATAGGTTTTTCTTGTCTCAAATTTAAACATAATTTAGTAAGAACTGAAGATAAAAGGAAGACATCTCCTCCTTATTTAATCTTCTGAAAAACTGAAACATTTACTACAATATAACTAACCTCTGGATATGCTTCTAAGATAAATCTGTATTTTAATAGCAGTGAAACTAGTCATTTTTGAAGACAGTTCAAATAGAATAAAGAATTTCAGTAAATATTCCAAACGTAATTAATTGAAATGGACGTAGGTGTTCCCAACTGTGAAAAAAGATCAGGATACCATTACCACACACTCTAACTGTTTATTTATTCCCTGTCTAGGAACCTGATTTAGAGGCAATAAAATGCAATCAGTACACAAACCAGAAGCAGGAATCATCTGCTAATGGAACTTTTAATTGAGGAGTGACCACTGACATGAGGTAATTCTTTCCATGCAGAACTCCTTGCACAGACCTCTATGCACTTTATCACGGTAAACAATCGCTAACATATGCATTAAAGAAAATTTAAATACATTATGACCCAATAAATATCACAATCCATCAATACACGGTTTTCCTTCCTAAAGATTTAGAGTTAAAATACCACATTTCAGTAGTCTTTTAGTGCTAGACATATATTTACAAGGTTAGTACTAACGTAGCTATTTGTAATCAAAAGATAATTGGTTATGTTAAATGAACCAGTACACAAAGGAATTGTCAAGCTGAATAAGCATGTCAGAAAATAGATTTAGATTAGTTTACATCTACATTCATAAATCATGAAATAACTTCCATAAGGTATCAATTTTTCTCTCTTATGATTGTGTTTCTGCAAAGTAAATGAATAATTAAAAGAGCATGCCACTTTACATGGTAAATTCCTGTTTTGATTCCATTTCAGATGATTCAGGATTTTCTGAGACAAATGATCATCAGCTAACTTGCTTTTAAGCAAAATGCTGAGTCTACAAAATCATGTGCAGGGTAACTGAAATTAATAAACCAAAAAGTTTATACAAATTACCTCCTCTTTGTATCAGTATCACTAATTCCATACCTACCTTTCTAGGTACTAGTAGTATCAATTGTGGCTGCAGCACAAATCAATTAAGAGTGTACTGATTTAAGCCAAGCCGAAGTGGATCTTAATTAAATGGACAGTAAGCAAAGGGAAAGGGTAGCCTAAAAATTAGAAGGGGGGGGGGGGGAGATGACACCACCCTTTAACAGTCAGAAAAACAGAGGAAGAGTAGCAGCACAATGCTTGGCGCACCATCCTATCAAATATTCAAGTATACGAAACCCAGTTGTTCTCATTGTAGAGTTTTCTTGCTTTGTTTTCTCTCTACAAGCTTTTGGTGCAAAAAGGGCACACAAATATGTTACTAGAAACATTTGCTTGAAGGTTTTAACTCCATACGTGCAGCTTATTAATGATTTAAGAGTTTAGGATCTGATCCAGATCTTGCTGTGAAAAGACTCCCACTGATTCAATCCATTTTAGATAAGGCCCCAGGATGATTAAGAACTACTTTAGTTTTTCTGCAGAATGGATACTGTAGACATTGCTAATCTTAGAATTGTACCTTCCAGCCAGGAATAATATGTCACACAACAAAGGATCTAATCACAGCTCTATTCAAAGTTACAAACAGTAACCACAAGGCACATTCTCTAAGATACAGAAAAATAATCTAATCATTAATTAATGGTCCCACATTTACTACTAGGGTAATAAAATTTGTGTTTGATCTACTATTACCCTTCTAATGTTTAATTTTACCAAAAGACATATTTTATAAATTTTTTTCCAATTATGAATGTTTAACAACGTTTAGATATGGGCACAGAACAGTCCATTATATCTTAAATCAGTATAGTAACCTATAAAAAGTCATATGAAAATAAACAACTTAAACCTTCATCAATATAATATCCACCAGGCCACGCAAATTACTGACCTCCTATATAACATTAAATATTAACGATCAAAGACTAAACCTAGATTGTCTCATCTACCCATCATCAAAATAATGTTAAAATTTGAAATAAACACATTATTTTTGCTCAGTCCTTGCTGCTGCTTCTATCAAAGTTCTTTATTTGGATCCACAAAGGAAGGACTCAGTTCAAAACAACAATAACTCAAAACACATTTTGTTCTTTATACTGTCTTCCCAACTATTTAAGACAAAAGCTAAATCTTGGCAAAACAAATCTAAATCTTTTCAGAAAACTCCAGTGTCTTCCAAGGACTGCAGATTCTATCACTTTGAAATATAATACTACATCTCTTTTTCTAAGATAGTGCATATGTTCTTCAGCAACATGAATGCGTGACTCACTAGTGCTCTTCAATATGCTGGAATAAGGAAGAGAAATGGAGATGGTAGAATTCAGTATAACCAAAGATGCTGAGCGTATTAGACAAAAATCTCTAGTGTCAGAAAGAATCACTTCGTTAAAGGTGCAAGACAATCATTGCAAAACATAAGACATGCAAGAACTAGCAGGTTTATGTCAAAAAGGAAGAAGAGAAAACCATAAAAATTATCATTCTAATCTTTCTATGGACTTCCTGCCATATTCTTAAACTAATGCTGATACTTCATGAAATTTAAGTAAATTATCGTAAGAATTAGCTACTTGATGTCAAATAATTCCAAATGCAAAGAATGCCCTTTTCCACAACATCTGTCACATTAACATCATTGAATAAATACAAATGTAAACTGGAAATGGAGAAAGATAATACGGTATACAAGACTGAGTTTAGGTCTGAACATGGTGAAGTTCAGATTTTAATTCTGTATCTGTGACTGTTCTACTGATCACTGCTTCTGTTGAAACGGTTAACCAGTATTTCCCTCTTTCCAGGTTTGCAGCAGACCATTCAAGAATCAGCATGGAGAAAATCCTTATTTAAGATTCTCAGGTGTTGCTTCCAAAATTCCCTTCTCTGGCTATGTTGCTTGAAGTTTTGGCAGCCTGTCAAAATAGCAACTTTTGTGTTCTCCTGAGCCAAGTCCACTACATTGCCAGAGCTGCAGCAGGAAAGTCTGGATGTGGAAAGATTTTTAGTGCTGCCAGAACAACTACTCTACTGCATGTGGAAAGGAAGTTAAATCAAATCAGGTGCCTCCCCACAGCCCAATCCTAGCTACTGAGAGAGCAAAAGGATTACAACGTCCCATCCATACTTCTGGGACACCACACGGAACAACAAGACTTTCCTTTCCAGAGAGGACAACAAAGAGAATTTGGGGCTAGAACACCTCTGTCTGAATGTCCCCGACAGCCCAGGACACCCTCAGCTCTCAAGCAAAGCCTGGGACTCAGAAAGTCACTGCTATGCTTCCAGTGGGCAAAACTGAAAGGTTCAAGTTTCAAACCCCACTGGTGGTGCGAGACTGCTACCAGAGGTGTGCATGGTAAGCTGAGCTTTTACTTTTAAGGAAGAGAAAGTAAAATGCTTAAAAGGCACCAATGTTAAAATAATATTTACATTACTGAGTGAAGTCACTGAAAGTTGAGAAATGTAAACTTTGGAAGTGTTTGAGTAGCTGTTGTTTAAGCAAACTCATTTCTGCTTTTTTTTCTTTAAGAATGATTTCAGACAACATATGCAATTACATGATCACATGGTATTATTTCTACAAGACCTTTTGCTCATTCAGTGATCAGTAAAAGTTGCACGGACAGCCATGCAGTTTGTATAGTATATAGATTTCAATTTCTCCACTAACTACAAAAATACACTCCAAGTAGTCAATAATTTATCTAGGGTTAAAATAATTTCAGTTTTTAGATACACCATTTTTAAAGGTAAGTTTTAAATTTTCAAATGTTTCTACTTCTGAACTGACCAATTAACACAGAAGATGTCAAGCTGTTAGAAACTTCCTGATGAGAAGAAAAACTTCAGGTGTTTACACCTAAGAATTAGGTGTAAATCTATGGTACCAAAAGTTAAACGCATTTGGATATTAGTATGAAATGGTTACCAAGAGACAGAGAATTTCTATAAATTATTATATTTTAATGTATTTGTTTTCTGATAACATTGAAACTTCTTACGTGAGAGTTTTTGGTGGCAGCGCTCTTTACATACTGGTTTCCACAAATAAGAAATTGCTGTGGATGCCTGATTGCTTCCTTTGCATTATATCTATTTTGTTTACAAAGGGGCTTTTAATAATCCACTATTGCTCTCAAATAACCCTGTGCAAAGCATAAAGTGGACACATTTCTGAAAACGGGTAAGTGAGTATTCAATAACTTAACCAAGATCACAATACTGGCAGGTTTTGAATAGCATGGTCGTGCCTTATCTTTCTGTTTAATTCATCAAGTCTCTAAATACACTACTAAAAAGGTGTCTGTGCACCTGGGTAGGGGTAATTATTAAGTAACACTGTCAATTCTTACCTTATGTAAACATACTGCAAATACAAAAACAATTTATGCTTTCAAAATGTTAAATAATAGATCCTCTGATTTTAAAAAGACAAAACCAAAACTATACTTGTAGCACTCCATAGGAGATAAAACACATTTTGCAACTTCTGTCTTTATACTAATATTTGAAATCCAATTACAGAAGGCAATGTGTTGTTTTGACAGAGGAAATTAAAGATTCAAAATTACAATCTTTCTTTTTTTAAATAATGTTTCAAACTTCCCCTTGACAATTGAGCCCTGCCCCATTCCTAGATAAACACCAAACATTTTTGGAGTGAAGTAACTTCCTCACAATACCACAGCAGTATTCACTTCCCCACTCCAAAAATCTATAGATGCAGAAAGAAAATTAAGCCTTGGATATGTAACATAAGTCATAATTACAAACCATTGTATTAGTACTCACCCCATCTCCCATTAAAAGTCGGAACATCCTTCAAAGATTATTTTATTGAAATGGCTGATTTGAAATTTTCATTATTTAACAAGTTTGGATATTGCAATAGCTAGGATGCATTAGCAGAGAATTTGCCTACAAAGTGGCAGTTTAATCTAAATCAGTTGACTGGCAACTCTGAAGAACAGCACTCTGTTTCAACAACTCAAGTTTGCCAACAACATTCTCTTAAACCCCTTCCAGCTACACTAAAAGGACATCCAACTATATGTTAAATCTCACTGCAAGTCAGCAGGATTTTAGCCTCCAAAATAATTCAGGCAGTTAAATGGGACTTTTACATCTTAAATACCTTCACTTTTAGATAGCTGAGCAGCAATCAATATATTTTTTTCTGAAATGGAAYTTGTATTCCAAACTTTGTTTCACAATTATTAGCTTTACAAAAATTATTTCAAGGGCTTAGAAGGAAATAGCCTCAGTACTAAACCTGACCATAAGGGAAAATTGAATGTAATTAACGCTTGTAGTGGTTTCTCTCTTTTTTCTCCCCTCCCCGCCTTCATTTTTCATCTAGCTCAACAAATGTACTAGTCTTTGAACATTCACAACACCAAAATATCAAGCACTAAAACTCAAGAAAGATGCAAAATGTACRAAAAAACAAGCAGAATAAATGAAAGTTAATTTGCATATGGCTCTTAAGTATGGTAAATGCTCATGGCAAATTTTAAATGCTAGCAAGAATTGTACACCTCATACAACTAGAAACTGTTTGTTTCTGAAAATATTAATTTCATATATTCCAAATGATGAAAACGTAACTGCAAATTCCAGAAAGCTCCAGGTTAAAAATCACCATAAGCAGAGTAGGCTTCAATCACTTTAAGCAATAGGATAAACACAGAAGCAGACACATGCACACTTTGCTCAACTGGCAGTCAGGGTATCTCAAATTCTCTGTACTTCTCAAGTATGTAACTTATTAAAATGAACCGGAAATTTAGCAGATATGTGGAAATAATTTTCAGATCCAACATCTGAAAGTTATTTTTCCTCAACTCTAGACAAATCATCATTTTTTCCCATCTACCCCTATCTAAAAAGAAAAAAACATTACTGAATAATTTCAGTACTGCAGTAGCTTTATATTATACAACACTGTTTTTACCTTTCCAAGCATTCTTCCAAGAAAGTAGTAATGTCGGGCGTAAGAGTCTCCAACGAGCATCTGTGCAGCAGGGTTAGGGTAAAGAAGTCCCTCATTGGTGGTCTTAAAAAATCCCTGGTTAGGGTTAAATCCTGATTTAAGTAGTTCATTCAGAAATTCTCTGAAAATTCCACCACCATCAATACCAGCTTCATCAAGACCATGTGCATTAAGCAAGTGAACACGAATGCGCTTTTTTAGGTCAGGTTCTGCAGAGAAAGGAGACACACAAACTCAAATACAACTATCTGCTTGAATTTTGTTTGGATAAAAACACATGTAACTACACATACAAACACATCTACACTAACTTTACACAAAAAATTGAACTAGTAAATAATAGCAAAAACCTATTACTGGCATGAATTTTGGAATATTCGGTATGTGAAACTCACTTTGTACAAAGGGTCTTGCTTTAAGAGTCATCAAAAGGTGGAGTGGAAAGACACTAGGCAGGGGAAGAAAAAAAATCCTACAAAATATTTTAAAGAGGCCCAAGAATAATTTGAAAATTCTATTTACATAAAATATTGTGAATGCAAGGTTCAACTTTCTCCTGTCTGAAGGAACTGTCAGTAAGCACCACATTCCCTTAGAGGGGTTGACTGTTAAGCTACACCATTAAACAATATTATCTGAAATTGAACTTAGTATTTTTCATACTTTGGACTCATTGCTATGTCATGTAATTCCAGTGAGCAAGGTGTGGTAAAGATGGACATGTTCTGAAGGTAGGTGTTCTGCTTGTTTCATAGAAGGCTGCTACCTGAGAAAGCAAGCAATATTTAGTCCTTGAACTATGTATATATAACAGCGAAGGAGGATGTTTTTGCTCAATTCACTGAAGGCTTCCAAAGATCTAACCAAATACATTGCTTTTATGCAAACCCTTGCATTGACTACGCTTGCATCCCAGCAAAGCAACCAGTAATAAACCATAAACCAGTAACAATAAGACTTTCTACTGCTTCCATGTGCTACAAATGCACACATTATGGATGGACATAATGATGTTCATGAAAGAATCTTCAGCACCTTGTAGCAACAGAATTTCTCCTGTATCACCAAGTGTCTTACTCGCACTCTCCCATTAGCAAATGCCTCTACATCTACTAGTAACTTCCCATTTCACACACACAGCTATTTTTAAAAATTACCTATTAGTTCTTCATTCAAGTAAAATGCAATCCTGCACAAAAATTCTGCTGGCTAGAAATAGAGGCCCATTTCAGTACTTAACAGGTGTCACTGTGAAATGTTTTTTCTATATACGTCCAGTAAAAATTTCCCTTGCTACTACATGTCACCACTGCACCTTATCAAACTGGCTTCTATAACCTCACAAGTGCAGTGAAGTTACAGCTTCTTCTCATATGCCATGTACTTCAGTCCCCTGTATCACCTTGGTGGCCTTCTGCAGGACACATTCTTGTATGTTAATGTCTTTTTTTGTACTGGCAAGCCCAAAGATGGACACAGTACATCGGTGCTAAACTGTGAGCTATGTTCTTGCTAATACAGCCCAGTATGCAGTTAGCTTTCATCTCATCAAGCAGAACTCTTTATTTGTTCAATTTGTTGTCCATTAGGAACCCTGGGGTCCTTCACCAAAAATAGCTTTCTAGCCAGTCAGTGCTCAGTCTGTACTGCTACCTGGGGTTATTAAAGCCCAGGTACAGGATTTAGCTTTCGGTCCTTCCTAAACTCCATGAGGCTTCTGTAAGCCCTTTTCTTCAGTCCATTGAGGGCCGTCTGAGTGGCAACCTGACCTTCCAGTATACTGACTATTCCCCTCAATTTCATATTGCCTGTGACCTCACTAATGGTGGAATACATCCCAGTACCCAGATTGTCAGACTGTAGATTAAGTTTAGGAAACACGCATTCTAAAACTGTTTTCATAGTTTAATAAAACTACATTAAGTTGAAATTTAGTCTTCACAGAAAATGTGCTTCTCATTTAAAGCTATCTTCTTATTAAACAAATAGGTTGACTTGCCTGTTACTTGACATTGCATTATTCAAAAGCTTAGACTGCAGTTTCTGAATTGTGTTTTCATACATTTTAGGGAAAGGGAGGGGGAACACAACAGACTCAACTTTTTCTGTTTTCCAATTCCATTTCATCTTTCTCTTTTTAAGAAACCAGTTAATGACTCATACTAAACTTAGTACGATGAAACTATTCCCAACCACTAGGAAAGAGGCTGAACAGTCAATTGCACATACAATCTCCAGATGATTATACAGTGACATCTCCTGATTAGCCTTTAAAACTTTCCAAAAACAGGACAACTTAATTTGTGCTTAATTAAAAAAAAGAATTAGTCTAAATGTATCTCTTTTAGGTCATTACAGTTTTAAACACAGGTATTGAAATACAAAATCCTATTTATAAATAGAATAGTATCTTTAATACTACCAGAGTAAAGGAAATTATGAAAAGGCATGATCTCCAGTAATTTTATACAAACCAATACCAACACCTCTTCTTCTTCCTCTCTAAACTAGGCAGTTGTCCAGGAGGGAACTTACGTGGCACAGCAGGTGAGATTCACATGGCAAACCTCAAGCATCTGGGAAATATTCTTTTTATATGCAAAAATACCATATAACTAATAAGGGCTTTATTTTGGCAGGTTTTATCTACATTGGAATTTTGGCTTCTAGAGCAGCCGCTCTCACACAAATTCACACTAAGGTATGATTTAAATCAAYGTGGTAAAATATATACTACTACATACTATCACTACAAAGTGCACTGCATTATCCTTATCAGCCACACTGTACCTAGCAAATCCTGTGCAGTTTAGGTATTTTTGTTGACACAGATTACCAAAGCAGATAATATATAATGAACTACAAAGTACAGTTATTTGGACAAGTAAATGGGAAGAATAGCCCCATAAAAGTAGGTTTGAACTACGGAAGGGTGTGTTAAAGAGAATGAGACTGCAATAATCGGGAAGAATGGGATTAGATGAGAATTACTTTACGTAAAACGAGGAAATCTAACTTTCTAAGGACTTTCACACCTCAGAGCTGATATACTTCTAACATCCTACTCAAGTAAGCAAATACATAACTACATGGTAAGAATGGTTACATGTTATAAACAAGCTGATAACTTAATTGTAAACCTACCATTTTCAGGAGAAAGTTTATCATAAGCATCTTCATAAATATAATTTCTTCTGATAGTGACATTAATTCCATCCAAAAATGGCCCATCTCCTTGAACTTCTTGTTTATCAGCATAGATCAGCCTTTGAAAAATCTGTTAAAATGAATGAAAAGAGAAATCACGTCATTGTGCAGATCTAAATATTCAATGAGAGATGGTTATTCACTACTATTACTGTCCGTTGAGTTGCTTCTGGGCACTCACTTTCAAGTGATTTGTCTTCTCTCTCATTGAGCTGCAGAAACATAATATAGAGCCATGTCCCAGGGGAGGGAAGGAGAGGGGACAGACACGCAAAAAACTTTYTCGTGCTAATATCATCCTCAGTTCTTTCTACATAAAGAGGCACATCTACAGACATTGTGTCAGTGATTCCAGTTTCCTCTCCCTAACTTTCAGAGTTCTGAAATGCAAAGTATTCAAAATCAAAGGGAGAAAGTCACATGAGTATTTTGCAGACACAGAGGCAATCCTCAATACTAGTAAACAATTTTTTTGTCATTTGTGTAATGCTTAGGAACATTCCCGGTAACGAGAAATCAGTTCTCCTCTCAGGAGCAGTGAGCAAATAATTCAAAGCAAAACAGTGGATAACACTGCCATACTAAACAAAGAACCAGAGCATCATACCAATTCAAAAAAATAATGCCAGCTGAAGTACCAATTGAACTTCACATTGTCCCTTTGCAAGTCTTCACAACAGGAACCTGTTACAGTTCACCTGAAGAGTAACTGTAGCTAACTGTGTTTCTATGCCAAGATGTAGCGTGGGAGGGGGTTGCTTAATGTATAATAATGTTCAATATACCCTCAATCCAGGAAGTGTTTTTACTACGTCCTCTCTTACATCTTTCCCATATTCAAAAAATAGTCTAGTACATTTTCCAAGGGATATAATCTCCCAATAATATCACAGACTGCTTTCTTAACTAAGAAGATTAAGTAAGAGTGTCCAGGGATGTTTAAAAACAACAAATTTACCGTGAAAGAGGAAAATCTGACAAGAGCACACAAAGCTAGAGTAAGGTCTCAAAACTACTGTTTCTACGGACAACTGTAGCTAGTGGAGAAGATGCTCTCCAACCAGGAGGATTATAGTGTAGACAAAGCCAGATTCACTCCTAAGGTACACAGCAGGAAAACAAGAGGAAATAGTCACAAGCTGCAGAAAGAGAAATGCTGAATAGACATAAAGAAAAAAAAATTCGTAATGAGAAGGACTAAGTATTGGAAGAGGTTACACAAAGAGTTTGTGAAATCTCCATCTCTGATAGTCAAAATTCATCTGGACAAGTCCTTGAGCATTCTGATCCAACTCTGAAGTTATTCCTGTATGAGGAAGGATGTGGACTAGAGTACCTCCAGAGGTCCCTTCTTACCTAAATTTTTCTACGGTTCTATGACATCAAGACACACAGCCACAGACACCTTCTTTTTATGTACAGGGCATGAGAATATGCTCACCACCATTCTTGTTCCTGAAGCATGGCTAGATACGGTTTATTAACTATTGCTGCACAACACTAGATTGAAAGAATCATTTGGAGGTATATCTCATAGCAAAATTCTTCTTGATACAGAGTCTGGACTCCTACATAATCCAATCATGCATACGTTAGTCCTGAAAATAAGAATCCTAACGCATAACTTCTACCAGGTAYGTTGGGGATAAAAAGAAGACGAGGGAAAATGTGGACCCTCTCCAGAAGGAAACAGGAGACCTGGTTACCCGGGATACAGAGAAGGCTGAGGTACTCGATGGCTTTTTTGCCTCGGTCTTCACCGGCAAGTGATCAAGCCTCACCGCCCAAGCCGCAGAAGGCAAAGGCGGGGACTGGGAGAACGAAGAGCCGCCCACTGTAGGAGAAGATCAGGTTCGAGACCATCTAAGGAGCCTGAAGGTGCACAAGTCCACGGGACCTGATGAGATCCATCCGCGGGTCCTGAAGGAACTGGCGGATGAAGTTGCTAAGCCGCTATCCATCGTATTTGAGAAGTCGTGGCAGTCCGGTGAAGTTCCCACTGACTGGAAAAGGGGAAACATAACCCCCATTTTTAAAAAGGGAAAAAAGGAAGACCCAGGGAACTACAGGCCAGTCAGTCTCACCTCTGTGCCTGGGAAGATCATGGAACAGATCCTCCTGGAAGCTGTGCTAAGGCACATGGAGGACAGGGAGGTGATTCCAGACAACCAGCATGGCTTCACCAAGGGCAAGTCCTGCGTGACCAACCTAGTGGCCTTCTATGATGGAGTGCGTACATCAGTGGACATGGGAAGGGCTACAGATGTCGTCTGTCTGGACCTCTGCAAGGCCTTTGACACGGTCCCCCACAACATCCTTCTCTCTAAACTGGAGAGATATGGATTTGATGGCTGGACTGTCCGGTGGGTGAGGAATTGGTTGGATGGTCACATCCAGAGGGGTAGTGGTCAATGGCTCAATGTCCAGATGGAGGTCGGTGACAAGTGGCGTCCCTCATGGGTCCATATTGGGACCAGTACTGTTCAATATCTTCATCAATGACATAGGCAGTGGGATCGAGTGCACCCTCAGCAAGTTTGCAGATGACACCAAGCTGAGTGGTGCGGTCGACACGCCTGAGGGACGGGATGCCATCCAGAGGGACYTGGACAAGCTGGAGAAGTGGGCCCGTGTGAACCTCATGAGGTTCCACAAGGCCAAGTGCAAAGTCCTGCACCTGGGTTGGGGCAACCCCCAGTATCAATACAGGCTGGGGGATGAAGGGATCGAGAGCAGTCCTGCCGAGAAGGACTTGGGGTACTAGTGGATGAAAAGCTGGACATGAGCCAGCAATGTGCGCTCGCAGCCCAGAAGGCCAACCATCTCCTGGGCTGCATCAAAAGAAGCGTGGCCAGCAGGTTGAGGGAGGTGATTCTGCCCCTCTGCTCTGCTCTGGGGAGACCCCACCTGCAGTACTGCATCCAGCTCTGGAGCCCTCAGCACAAGAAAGACATGGACCTGTTGGAGCGGGTCCAGAGGAGGGCCACGAAAATGATCAGGGGGATGGAACACCTCTCCTATGAAGAAAGACTGAGAGAGTTGGGGTTATTCAGCCTAGAGAAAAGAAGGCTTTGGGGAGACCTTATTGCACCCTATCAGTACTTAAAGGTGACTTATAAAAAAGATAGGGACAAACTTTTTAGCAGGGCCTGTTGCGACAGGACAAGGGGGAATGGCTTCAAACTAAAAGAGGGTAAACTTAGACTAGATATAAGGAAGAAATTTTTTACGCTGAGGGTGGTGAAACCCTGGCACAGGTTGCCCAGAGAGGTGGTAGATGCCCCATCCCTGGAAACATTCAAGGTCAGGTTGGACGGGGCTCTGAGCAACCTGATCTAGTTGAAGATGTCCCTGCCCATGGCAGGGGGGTTGGACTAGATGACCTTTAAAGGTCCCTTCCAACCCAAACTATTCTATGATTCTATGATAACTGAAGCATTTACAATGACTTCAGACTAACACCTGTAAATGTCAGCAATGCTGACTGAGGTACACACCACAGGAAGTAACATCACCATAGGAAACTGACGAAAGTATGGCTTAAGTAAGTGAGAACCAAGGCACTTGATACAAATTGGATTCATTACCTCCCACAGGTAAATATCAGATTGAAAGGTGCACACCAATGTGTCTTAAGGCTAAAGAGGATAACATCCCCCAGGGTCAGAAGGCTAAAGAGCCTACCATGAAACTGGACTCAGTAAATGCTTGTAAAAGTATCTAATATCTGGTAATTCAAGGTAAAAATCTCATGAAGAAGTCAGAAAATGAAAGGACATATGGAAAAACCCACACATGGAAACAGCATTGAGCTGTATTATCACATTAAATTACAGCGTAATAGATGGCAACTGGAAGAAAGAAAAAACAAACAAACAAAAAAAAACCCCAAACAAACAAACAAACAAAATTATAAGGTATCTTCTTCCCTTATTGCAAGTTATTTTGCAGGGACAGTGGGAGACTCCAAAAGGATGTTGACTCCCACTATTACACAAAAAGGGCCATACTTGGTCCAAAAAGCAGTATAAGAGGATCTTCTCTTTGAACTATGAAAGTTCAGTCTACAGCTTTATCCTTCTCTCCAAGCTCTCATCCAATTGTTGTGATTTCAGTTTTCGTGATAAAACCAAACAAGGTTTTATGAATTCCAGAAACTTAAAATACGTGCATCTCAACATAGCTTTAAGAAGTCCAGAGGTTGTAGACAGCAACTAAATCATGACATACAGACCCCTGCTTCAGGTCACTGAATTGTTTCCCTGCAATCCTAGTGCAGTATTACCATACAGTATTAAGATGTTTTCTTGGAACAACTGTTTCATAGAAGCCTGGAAAAAACACTTCTTTTCTACCAAAGCTGTCACTGTCTTTTTTTGACAAATACTGATTGACTTTCCCTATGGAACTATTCTTCAATCCCTTGATGGTGTCCTGCAACTTAATGTTTCCAAGATATTTCAGGGAGCAGTTTTTAAGTAGTTGTTACTGTTGACAACAAAAGCAGTTTCGAAAAAAAATTATGGGTAACAGAATAATAACTTTAAAAAAAAAAAAATATGATGCAAACTGAAATAGGTAATAGAACTAAAAATTACATATTTAAAGTCCAGAAAACATTCAAAAACAAATCAAATAGTACAAGAATCTTGCAAGTTTTAAGCTACATACTCTATTAAAGTTCAGCTACTCAGCTATGAATGCAGAAATTTAATCTCTAGGCATTATTTTCCCAAAATGGACATCCATCATCTCATTCTGAGTAAATCCACCCACTGCACAAAAGTCTCCAGTCTTGACCTCTTGCAATCTGTTTATTACAGATACACAACTAGTTAGTGCTCTGCTTACCACAAGAGGGTGCAATCATGTAGATGAATCATTGAATCAGGACTGCAGTTCATTATAAACATACAACTGCTCTCATATATCTTGGAATACATGCTTTTAATTTTAATGCTATTATTAAAGAGGGCAATATAACTAGCAAAACAAACAGAAAAGTAAATTAACTTCAAATGTTCAGTTGCTACATGAGTACTGAAGAAAAACAGTATGGCCTGTGATATCCTTCTGCAGGGAAACGATCCAGTTTCTACTTAGCTAAGTGCTCTTTTTACACTTATTGAAAACAAAAAACTAAAAAACCAATTGCATATTAAATTAGAAATTAGGTACCTTTACTCTTTCTTCAAAAGGAACTACAAAAGGTAGCTCTGTCAGAATTGCAAGTTGTCGTTCTTCAGATACGGAAAGAGGTGCTGGTTCCAAACCCACTTAAAATAGAAATAATAATTTTAAAAATTTTGGAAAGAACATTTTTTTAAACAGTTTATTTTGTATCAAGTGACTCAATTTACTTTGTATAAAAATACATACATACATTAAAATAGTTGATTTACTAAACAGTCACACCAACCCTTACCTTTCTTTAAACATGAGTTTCTGCTGGCAAACTGAAAATGTAAGTAGTAAAAACACACTGAAAACAAAATGTGTATAAAAATAAGTACTCCTGCATTTTTTATTTTATTCAGAAGAAAAAAGTTATATCGTTATTATTGACATTTACTTTTTCAACTCATTCAAGAAAAAATACATGACGGAAGACAATTAAGAAGTTGTAAGTAATTAGAATTTTCATCACAGGAATACACAATATTCCTATCCCAATGATCAAAATAGTTTAAAGGTATTGTGCTTTCAACTACAACACCTACTTCCAATCAAATCATTTTAGGCATAAAAACTAAGAATTAAACCAAATCTAGTGAAACCAACAGAAAGATAACATTTATTTCAATGGGTTTTCTCTCCCACCAGCAAGGTCACAGTGATCACATTAAATCCCAGTCACTGCAGAAATAGTGAAAAAGAACATCAAGAAATTGTATAATGTGCTCAAGAAAAAAAGATTAGAAAAGAATTCAAGAAGCCACAGCAACAGAGAGACTCAGTCGCATGCAATTCCCAAGCTACCACGCAGCTCCTTTGAACCTTCTTATACCCACAGAGGATGTTTTTAGGAAACAACTCAACTTTGGGCGATGCACAGTAGAAGTGACAATCCCGCTCTAACTTCATGGGAAGAAACTCAGTTGCTGAGCACATATCTGACTGTAAATTAATTAACTGCAGCAAAAAAAAAGGTATTGCTCACTGACTAGACACTGTGGTTAAAGGTCCACCTAGCTTCAGTCTACAGAGGAAACAAAACCCACAACTCCTTAGTTGTTTCATTTTCATGTTTAAAAAACACCTTCTTGAAAAAAGACTCCAGAGTCTAGACTATTTATAGACCTTAATACAAAACTGAAGTAAATGCTTCACATTACTACCCAGTCTGGAAGTTTATGATGACAGTTTCAAGTTTTTCCTTTGGCTCCTACCTGTGGTGACTAGCATTTTGCTGCCCTTCTGCAACTGGACATCACTTCAATGTTCTTTGGTTTTTTTTACTCCTCAAAGCACTTTAAGTAGGGATATTTTAAGCACCAATTTAACATGACATGACCCAAAACATCACGATACTTGATGTATATTCATTTGGGGCAGGTTTCAACATTGCAAGCCTTTGGAATTTCTGATAAAATACTTATCTGTGATTACCCTTAGTTTACTTAGTAAACATTTTTAATTAAAGTCAATGTATGCAGCCTATTAAGCTAAGGGTTAAAAGCATTTTAAATAAAAAGTGCATGTCCAGCAAAGGTAAACTACTACAGGACTTCGACAGTTCAATTATTCCAGTCAATTAGTCAATTTTATCCGCATTTCTCCATCACAGCTTCTTTCTTTAAAGAGAAATATGGGATGGAGTCATCAATACAGAAGGCATTTAGAACTCACGAGTCTGCCATTTAAGTAAATGAAAAAGCACAAATAAACATGACCGTATGTGATTCAGCAGTACTTTCATGCTAATTGGCTTTAACCCATACGGAGTCAAGAGGGATTAAACAAGTCACATTGTTACCTGCTTGTTTTCACACATTCATGTTGACTGCACTTTTTTTAGCCTGATTTCGTATGAAAACGAGGTTTACATGTACACACTGTGTCATCTTTCCTCACCGTCTTGCCTCCAACACACCTTTTGAGCTAACCATCTGAATTTTAACTTTTGACAGAGAATAGGAGATTCAAAAATACTAAGTTTTGTGAAAATTTTCAACTGGATAGAGAAGAGAAATTCCTTTAGTGACCTGATAACTGAGCTCTCCCTGCTGTTTCTGTAATCTGCTCTGTTCAGGGTGTCAGCTTGTCTGACAGCCAGCTGGCAAAATGAGGGCACGTAGCTGCTCCGCACCAGCCACAGCATGTGCATTCCTTATTCACCACCTGCCCAGACCAAGGCAGTTAATGAAATGGAGGGAACTGGTGCTATTATGGGAAGGAAGACAAGGGAGAGAGCTCAAGATACTGGATGTATGAAGGGAAGGAGACTAGCAGACTAGTAGCATGGGGGAGAATCTGGAAGTAATAAATGTAGAACAGGTCTGACAGTGGAGAACACCAAGACAGTACAGCTGTCAAGAGCCATGTAGGTCAACGGAAGAAATGGGGATTACCGATGTAGAGTCCGTAAGGTATACAGGATGCAGGCCTGTTGAAGCCTGGCAATTTTTGCTAAAACACCTGCTTTTAAGATTTCATATTATCAATCACTTAGAAAAGGTGATTTCCAAAGAGAGAAACTAAACTGAAAAAACGTTTGATTCAAAATTCTGAGGAGTACTTACACTGGACCAACTAGTTGTTATCTGGCAACTAGACTAATAAGGTAATCAAAGTAAACTTATACCTATACTAATACCATAGCTATTCAAATAAAAAATATCATTATAAGAAGTCCTTAGGTTTCAACCTTGGACAAAGCCCTTAATTCTGCACAATTCTGAGGCAGCATTCAGAGGCTACAGTCTTCTCTAAATGATCTACTGTATCTGGCTAAGATACTCAAGCAGATTACATCATCTTGAAAGAGAGTATGGACTCTCATAGATGAACCATTTTTCTGCTTAAAGGCCCCATTTTTAATTCATTATTAAATCTTCACAAGTATTAGTGATTTAATGATATTTTACCTGAGCGTAGCAAGGTAAAATTCTAGAATAGTGAAGATACAAAGGTATGAAAAGCTGAAAGAAACAGGCTGTCTACATGAGAAAGTATATTGGCACAACTAAACTAGTGTAAATTTACCCCAATTGCTAAGTTGGTCCAATTCTCTCATCTTTCTTTGGAAGTTCCCTAAAGTCCAGATATTTTGAGTAATTTAAGGGGTTAAGTTTCTGCCTTATCTAATTAGAGACAATATTTATAAACAGTAATTAATACTTATCATAGTACCTAAAGCTTGTTTGTTACAGTTTAATATATAATAAATAAGTTTCTTTATAGTATACAGTAAAAGCAAAACCTCAATGCTTTCTATCTTCTGCAACTTTATTAATTTTGTATCTTATGCAACTGCCTTTTATACATATTAATATGTATGTTTTCAACTCATATAATTTGTCCACCTCATCATTTCCCCTCATCAATCCCAGCAGAAGCTTGGGGAAAGCTGTTATACATTAAATATTCTAAAGACATACACACACGTGTATAAAAATATACATTTTTTAAAATATCTGAAACAAAATTATGAAAGATTGCCTTGCTTTTGGCTATCATTAAGATTTTTATACAAATTACTCAACTGAGCTCTATAAAAGCTAGATTTTCTTCGCATAAGGCAAACCGGCATTTTGACTTAGTAAAGGAAAAATTGCATAGACAGTATCTTACCATCCAAAGTAGACTGCAGTGGTCCTATTCTTCCCATTCTTCTGACTCTCCAGACGTGTCTAGCGGATGGCACATACAGCTGTGTAACCTAATAAATTAACAGTATTTTACAGTTAAACATTATCTAATTACATATTACAATTTACTATTACATAGTAAATACACAAAATTGTCACGTCCAAGAGTGTGTCTAATGTCTAATGCCTAAGTACCTTCATTTCTAATTCCTCCTCCTTATACTTGTGCCTTAAAGCTGAGCTGCAAAATTAACAACAATGTAATATAAAGTCCATGTATCATTTAAAAATACCATGTAATGTTACATTAAATTCTGGTATTTTAGATACTAGAGAAGCTGAGTTTGAATTTTGAGATGTCAAATAAATTGTTTACTTTGTATTGAGAATCAGGTTAGTAGTAGTCTTAAACTGTGATGCTACTTTCCCTAAGGTGTGTAGGCACTACTTCCTAAGAACAATAAAGAACTGTCACACAGAGAAATGGAAATCTTGAACACAAGGCAAGCAAATGTGCAATCATCAAAAAYAAACAGAAGAGTTCACTGTTAACTATACCGTGCAAAACTTCCAACTGTTAAGACATCAAATAGCGCAAGGTAGTCTGAGGTGTAACTAGCTTCTTAAGATCCAAGTTTTCAATGATTCAAAGGATGTGCTTGCACATTCATATTAGCGTTTTCTTTTGCACACACATACACACTTTTTAAGCTCAAACAATTTCAGTTTTTTCAAAAGTTCTCAGAGAAAAAAAAAACAAGTAATTTCTAGGTGAGATAAGTACAGAAAATGCTCCTGAATTTTCTTTTATTTTGGAAGAGAATTTTAGGTTTTTTCCCCCACTATAGAGGAATTCTTTTATTTAGCATTTTTATTATGAGAAGTACTTAAAATAACTAGAAAATAAAATGCAACAAAATGCTACCAGATTTTCAGTTCCTCTGCTGTAAATGCAGATGACTTACACTGTCACACTGTAGAGTGGGTTCTACTTTATGGAGTGGAAATGTGATTTAACATAAGAGTTTCTTAACAGATGCAAGACTTTTACATTAGAGAAAAGCAGCATTACTCCAGGTTTTAAACCACACTAAATCTGTGCAACATCAACATCGATACTGTCAGGAATCAAACAGTTTACCATTGAAACTTCGGCACCTGTAAGGCTATGTGGAAAAAGGATATTACTCTTACCTTATCTGCTTTAATGTTTTCTTGTTCTGAGAGCCAGTGATTTGGTGGGCAGAAATTTCTCCTTGTATCTCTAGATTTCAACATTTTCACTAAGTTTGTGATGACCTAGATGTCAGAAACACATACATTCAATATACATTTAGCACTGTGAATGAAATTGTATAATCCACAAGCAAAAACTTAAGAAAATCTTTCAGTAATGTATGAAATTGTTACTTATTTTTAACTTACAAAAACTTGCTCTTAAATACCTTAGAATGCAAGTAATTGTGGTTCACTTGTAAGTCATCAAAAAAATTGGCTTATTAAAGTCTCATTCCAAAACCTAAGAACTAGGACTAGGTAATCCTAGGACCCTGCACACCTAAAAAGTTGTATGCCAATTCAGAGAAGCCTGAACAAACCATTACCAGCATTAAATTATTTATTTAAAGAAAGTAACACCTAACCAGGTCTTCTGTACAGATTGTTTTTTTTCTTTTTTGCGTATATAGGTTTTCAGAAATAAATGTGTGAATAGATGTATGTTCTAGAAGAGAGAGCTATACAGCTATTCTTTACTATCTCTCATTCCAAAACTAAGATTCTGAACAATTTGGTTGATTTGTAGGTTTTCTTTGTCCACAAGAAGGAAGATTCTTAAGTTTCTGTGCATCATTTTTCAACGAAAATGCTCCAAACAAGAATGGAACTTTTGCTTGCCGTCTCAAGACAAAGGTCACTGTATCACTCCACACTAGGCAAATCTGAGGGATCAACTAATGGACAGTGGGTATTTCTGCCCATAGTCAACAAACTACCAGCACAAGATCATGTGATGTGCTTCCCAGTGGCCAAACTGTACAAAAGCCAACATCAACTTCAGAAAGCAAAGGAGAGGGCAGAAGCATTAAATTGGCAGCAAAACATAACAGCAAAAGTTACATCTCTGAAATACATGAAAGATTGACTACTACTGGTTGCTGCATTAACAAACTAAAGCATGTCTAACTAAAGGTGCCTCAGAGAAACCATAAGTATCTGCTGATGGTATCACCTGACCAAACACTGAGGTGATTATCCATGTGAAAAAAATAATGCTGACATTTCTAAGGGTAAAGGTCTACATCTGAAAAGACACTACAGGCTCCTTTTCTTGTCAATGAATATCTTGTAAACATTTTCAAAGCTGGCAAAAGAAAAAAAAAGATCAGCTCATCCAGAAGTAGCTACCAATCTATCAAATGAACTGTACCCTCAAAGTTCTTGTCTCTATTAAAACAGATCCTAGTGTGACTAGCTCAGTTGTTTATACTGTACGGTAAACCCTACCCTAAGACCGTTAAAGGATCCAACATACCAGATTCAGAAAGTAAAATCACTCCTGAGAAGGGCCTAGCCCAAACATGCCTGAAAGCAGGTTATAAGATGACCACTTCCAGAACAAGGATGGTTACCAAATATTCTTCTGGTGATGACCATAAGAAGCACAAAAAGCCCCTACAGTCCTAAAAATATGTGTGGGGTGGCTGGTTGTAATTTTCATTTAATATGCACATATATACTGTATTATCATAATGTTATTCACAAACTAAAATGTGTTAGGTAAAAGCCCCTTAGTGTGTTAAGTTAGTAAGCCCTTTTCCAACAGAAGGTATAAGCGTTTACCTGAGAACCACCTCGTAACAGTGGTTTAACAAATTTTTGCTTGTCAACTGAACCATAGCAGGTGATGATGCATACACCCATACTTCTCCCAACCACAAGCACATTAGCTTAAACCACTATGTTTAATTCATTTTTATTCACAAGGAATTCAAATGATGAAAGGTAATTCTGTCATTATTATAACCACACAGTCAGAAAATGAGAAAACTGAATAGATAACTAGTTTATGCACATCTTCATAACAAAATTGGGAAGCTGAGAAAAATGGTTATCATGGTCGCTAGGGTGTCTTTGCAATTTAAATATTTTTCTTGGCAGTTTCCTCCAATCCAGAAAAAAAAAAAAAAAGTAGAGATATCAAGCTAACTACTCCATCTCAATCACAATTGTCATACTTCGTTGCATGCCTTCTCTCCAAAGCAGAACCAACTTAGCCCAACACTACATAAAACATAATTAAGTGGAATCAATAGAATATTAAATTACTAGCCTAAAAGACGTTATCACTGCTACAATGAACAGCCATCTGTTTTGCAACTTGGAACTACAGCACTTGAAAAATGAATAGAAAAAAAACATACACAAAGCTTTTCTGAGGTAATCTTGCTAAAAGACAGTCTTAATGGGCAGGTGTCAAGAGTAACAAAGAGTTTAATGGGCCTTCTAAAGGATTCTGTGTCTAGATACTATACAAAAGACCTTTTAAGATCCAGTTTGTAAAGTAACGTCTTGAATAAAGACAGAACAAAGAAGAATGCTATTAAGGGAACTGTCTGATTACACAGGAATTTTCATCACCTTGCCCTTATAAAATTCACTGCAGGTTAGATGAGTCACAAAGCTCTGTGGTACCATTACCAGTATACTTAAGAAAAAGAAAAGAAAAGGGGGGGTGGTGKGGGGGGGTGGAAATCAGAAAAAATTATCCACGTGAAGACCATGCTAATAAAATACTTTACAAGCAGTTAAAGAATCCATAAAGGAAGCTGAATCAAATCAGGTGAGACTGGAGTTCCTTCTACATAACAAATGGGTACTGAGAACACTAGCAATCTAAACCCAGGACTCCCCTAGCATGCTGTCCTTCTTAGAAAAATAGACATATTGGGGTTTTCACTTGTGACCTTTAAATCGAAAGTTTATTTGGCAATTTAGAGACAAGTAATTAAATTAAATTGTGCAAACATATATTAGATCAATCCGTGCAAATTACAAATTCAGTGGTGCATTAGGACTGTATTCAATGCAATCAAAACATTATCAGTTACTCTCACTGCTATTAATGCTTATGCTCATAAGTGAAATGTGTTGTAAAATCAGGCAGAATAGGCTGGATAGAGGCTATCTTAGACTTGTAGAATGAATAAGCATTCCTTAATTAGCCCATCAGGTTAAGTGCAAGCCTTAATGGGCCTTTCCTAAAGTCTAGCATGACATCTTTCTCCAAACATGGCCAAGAAGAAAGTTCCATTAGCAATATTAATACAAGCTTAGTTGATCATTTTCATTCAATTAACTTCTTTCAATTAAATAGATAGCTTGACAAAAGCAGTGATAAAAGACCTGAAGGGACAGCTGATGACTCGAACTGAACATTAGTGTGCGAGAGGTCGCCAGTATTAAACAGACTGTAAATCTAGCATTCAATTTGGAAAATGCATTTCTTCTGCTCCCACTTCTTTAATGAGCAATTTTAGCTGACTAGATGTGTTTGCTGCAGAATTTTCATGACAAGTCAAGCACTCCTTTTTTTCGGCAACAGTTATATTAGGTTTTTTCTTGCCAACGTTTTCAGCTTCTCTTAACTCATGTCTTAGGTAGGATGTCATGGATAAAACTAGCAGAAATACATTGGTAGATATCCAGAAAGAACATACATTAAGTTTACATTTGCTAACCTGGATTCACCATCCCATTAGTATTCCAGCAAACCCAAAAGGACTAGTACCAACATATTTTAATAGAACACCAACAAACCCAATGCAGCATGGTACCAATTTAGTGAAGCCTCTAATACAAAAGTACATGAGTCATCATACGATTCAGTTAGAATTTCACACCTACCTAAAGTTGTAATGACATGCTTAAGTACCTTGCTGAATGGGAGTCCAAGTTAAAACCTATATTCTATGCAGTAACTTTTTTTATAAACAGGATAAGCAGGAAAATTAAGAGTTGCCAGAAGCAAAAGAAATTGTTACAGTTCTCAGAATTTAATTACTCAAAGTTTAGCATATACGCCAAAAAGCAACCTTCCCAAATCCATATTCAACAGCTGTGTTAAAAGTATAATTAGAGGAAAAAAAAAAAACAACTAATCTCATATCTTCAGCAGGAGCCCGAAAATTTTATTTAAAATATGTTCCGAAAATTGACACAATTTACCTTAAATAACTGAATCCACCTTTTTTGTTCCGTCTGTATACATTGCTGCATTTCTGTATTTTTTGTTACTCCAACACTTCTAAATGCTGCAATATATTCCTCACGAACCTCTGGTTTTGTTTCTGGGTAAGCCAACTTTATGATTCCTAAACATGCATCTCGAAGGCAGCGTGATAATATTACAAGCTCTTCTAGTGTAAAAGGCATCATTGATGATTGTCTTTGACCTACAACTACATAAAACACAAGTTTAAGTTTCTTTAAATGATTTTTTCTTAATCATTTTGTTATTAAAAAACCACTTATGTCATTGGAACTTTAACACTCACACACAAAATCTAAAGGTAGAGAAAAGAAACATCACCCAAAAAGAGAATGAGTATACATTTATAAAGGCAATCAGGTCCTGTAATTGTTTGCAGTCACAATGATTTTAATTACAATATTCTCTTTTGTGATTCCTGCTATGTTAAATTTTTACATTAGACTACAGGTTCAGTCCAGAAGCACTTCACTCTCTTCACTAACTCATTAAAAATTATCATGATTAAGAACTTCCATATCAGAGCCTGTAAAGCTAGGGTTCCCAAGGTGCAGACCATCATTTTTTTTTCTCTTTTTTCTAAATGCAATCACCATGAAAGAGCCAGCTGACAGCTAAGTGCTCAGGGGACTATCAGCAAGTCAGCCCAGAAGAGCCTTCCCCACAGATGTCTGCAAATCATTGCCCAGGGAACTCTGTAGCCTTACACAAAAACATTTTGCAAAGCACTGCTATTTAGTATGCTTGAAACTCACCTTCTATTGGATCACCAAAGAATTCATTATCATGAATAGAAATAAGTGAATGACTAAACAAAGAACTAAAAAGGTAGAAGAGAGGGATAATTCGACTAGAGTCTTCTAAAGACATTGGAGAGCCTCTTGAAATCACTTGAAGGAGTGGCACCATAGACCTTAAAATATAAAATGCAAAATTAAAGAGATGGTTAATTAAATACTCCAGAAAAGTATTAACTTCAGCATTCTAGTAAAAATATTTAATAGTAGTTCCTACAGCAAAACAAAGAAGTCTCAGTTAAATAACTACTATTTCCCATTCTTGCAAAATAAGGTTACTCTTTGTAAGTTCTTGTCACTATAGTATCTCAGTGTCTTGATGATATATACACTTTGGCGCTATTACAGACTGCAGATACTTTCTGGTTTAGAACAGAGACACGAAGCAAAGAGAGTAATTAATCTGCATGTCGGCACAGAACAAATCTGTAGGTCCAATGCCTCAGTTCCTGGGAACGTGCTTCTGCCACCATCAATTTCTAGACTAGTCAAAGTATACGAGATAAAACTCATATACTTGGGATAAAGTACTTGGAGCTTCAGTGTTTGTTATATTGATGCCAGTAAGCACTCCAAAAACTACAAAACATCCACATTATTTTAAATAAAGATTTTATTTATTTACCTGTAATTATTTACAACTGTCTAATTCCCAAGATTTTGCTCAGTTTTATGAAATCATGGGAGCTAAGTAACCATTACAGTTTTGTTTTCAATCTTCCACGAGCACTGTCATACCACCAATTGTCTCATTCTCTTTTCACTAGATATGCTCTATATTAACAAAGACTCAGTTTCAGAAATGGTATAATACATACCCTGTAATCATTCGTGTAGTCATTGAAGATATCAAATACCAAAGATGCCTCAGGAATCTGGCATTAAAGGCTAAACTATAAAGAAGCCTGCAAGAGGAAGTTCAAATAAATTGTGTCTTCCAAAATACTGTATTCACAAAACACAATGCTTCAATGCTTCTATAAGAACTCTTCTGCCAAGCATTTCTTAAACCTTAACAATTCAAATTTATTTTTTCAAGATGGAGGTTCTTATTCTAATCAAATCTGATGAAAGCCCCAAAGCTGAAAAAAAGGCATATAAATCCTTATACCTAAAATACACAGTTTTCATTAACTCAGCAACAAACCACACAATATAGACCCAAGTTTGCAGTATTCCACAGAATTAAACATACATTAAATAAAACTAACATACACTCGAGTTATTTATCTGGGATTTTTTAAAATTCTAATATAGAAACTCACACCAACTAGTTAACAGGTTTTTCTGATGTTAACAAACAGCAATTTTTGCGAAAAGTAGATTAAAATACCTTAAAGCTAATTTATGCTAGAAGCAACTATTGATTTAAAATTATGTAGCAATTTTACTGGTATATTCTGCATGGCAGACATAAATATAACAACATCAACAGAACAATGTCTGTCAGGACAGCTACCCATACACATACACTAACCTATCTGTAGACAGAAAATGGTTTATATACCTGTAAAAATAAATGTGTATATTCACAAGTCAGTTATATACAGGACCGACATTAACCATATTATTTCAGATATGATTACAGCATGATAAACTTTTTATAGAAATGAGAAATAGAAAGCTTGCTGGAATTAAAAGGTCTCCCCCAGCCTATTTTTTCCCCTGCAGGAAGCAACATATATGAGAAACATAATTTGAAACAATTAATGTCTTCTAGGAAATCAAACAGGATTTGACTGACTGAACTGTCATTTTTCAGATATTGAAGGACTATATTCAGTTAGCTAACCTAAATGCTACTTTCCTAGGTCTCCTAATTACTATTAGAATAAGGTAAAACAGACACTCAGGTCCACATCTCCTCTCAGAGGTCAATAGCCTCATAATATCAAAATTCCCTGTGACCATGCATACAAGAGGTAGGAGGCTGGGAAATGGGAGCAGGGAGGGTAGACTAGAAGCGCTGCTGCCTGAAGAACAATATTTATTACGGACCACAGGGATAAATTAAAATTTGCCAGATGGCAAAAGGAAAGGAAGCACACATTTCATTAAGGAAAAATGTAAAATACCAGTAAACACTTAAAAACATTTGAAAATGGTTTAAGCAGCAATTCATTTAAAGACATTAGAACAAAAAACCCACAAGAAAACCTACACGCCCACTCACAAACAAATACTGCATAGTGCCATATGCCTCTGGGTCCTAGCTTACTGGCTGCTGAAGCCCTGCAGGCTCTTTTTGCTGTGGATACTCTCATGCATCTACACAGCTAGTGCCTTCTTCAGGCTCTCATTTCACATGCATTCACCAAGCCAGTCGCACAGACAAGGAACTGTGCGAGGATAAAGTAGCATTAGGAAGGGCAGAACTCTTCACCAAGCAGAAAGGATCGAGTCTCACAGGTACAGGGAGTTTTGGAAACAGAATGGGGGCATGCAGAAGAAGGGAAAATGAAATACAAGCAACCTCTGGTTTGCGGTGCGTCTTTGCTGAAATATCACCCCTCGTTTCAAAAACTTTGAATTTTAAATACATAGATCAGTACCTTTAAAAAGAGCTTCACATATTCCAGAGAAGTTGCATGTTGGGTAGCATTACTAAGTCTGAGTCAAATTTGAAGCAACTGCAGCTATTGCCAGTTTAAGATAAGTTTTATTGTAAAATTAAGTTCTACTTTAAATATGTGGAATTTTTGAAAAAAGTCAACCTGAATTTGATACATGGGAATTTGATTTCCCTCTAAAGTCACATTATTTTGCATTATGCATTATCATGTAAGGAAGGGCTTATTATATCTAGCTAATTTAGAATAAGGATTTGTATTTTAACATTTAAATATCTGAATGATAGCTCAGATGTCTTGGTTTCTGAAATGAGAAATTTCCTCAGTGACCTTCAGTTTTCAGCCTCATATTTAAAATGAAAAGTAATTTGGCACAGTGCCGTTAGGTCTCATAGGGCTTCCAAGTAAAAACTTGTTAATTTTACAATCATCCCTGGAAATTATGTAATAGTTTTAGCAGAAATGAACAAACATTATGGACACTGAACCTATCATAATGTAATTCATTTTTTTCATTCTAGCAATATTCAGCAATAATGAAGGGAAAAAAAGGACAAACCTTAAGAGCTTATAATAATAACCTTTGTCTAAGTTTTAGCCATTTTTATTCCATATCCGTGATTCAGGCAGTCGATTGTAGCAACTGCTATATTTCATGGCCCGATTCCAGAAATGCTGAATGTATTCAACTTTCACTTTTCCCTTCCCTGAAAATCTGGTCAAATACAAAAATGCAAATTTGGTAGAAGATGTTATCATACAGCCTATTTTGTCAATATGAAATACCTATGAAATATGAAGCAGATGAATTCATCAATTCTAAAGTTTCCATACTGTTACCAGAAAATAAACATGAAACTGCAAACTAAACACAGAAGGGTGAATTAGGCCTTGTGTTACAAAAATTTTACATCACTAGATTCACCTGAAATATAATCCATTGTGAAAGGAATAACAGTGGAAACAACCTACTATCCTCCTGCTCCAAGTATGGAAATTGGCTTTCAAAGTAGAAGATAACAATTGTAACAAAAAAAAAAACCATAATGCAAAGATGGCCTTGGAAAGTCCTATCTCTGCAAAAGTTCAAGAAATTGACTGTACTAAAAAGTTTCAAAATTTTTGGCTTCACACTAAAAAAAAAAAAAAACATGAAAAAGCCTAAAAAATTTAAATTAAAAAATTAAAAAGTAAAAAATAAAAACTTTGAGAATTAAAATAGGTCAAAATCTACCTTATTTGATCTTTTTCTTTGGCAGAGAAAAGATGTGCATCTGCTAAAATACAGCATTTCCAGATAGAACTACATTAAAATGACACAGCACAAGGTAATAATTCCTGATAAACTGCAGAACATTACAGGGTTAGCTTATATACCCTGAAGATGAAAGCATTATCAATCCACAAAGTTCAGAGATCGGTTAATGTAAAGCTTGAGTGTCCATACAATCTCGATCACTTTTTCCTTTAAAAAAAAAAAAAAAAAAAAAAAAACCACCAAAAACAAACAAAAACCTAAAAAACCTAAAAAACCAAAACACCAAACACCACACACACAAACACTAGAAATCAAAAAGATTAGATGTTATTTCTTTTTATGTAAATTTTTATAATCTAACTCAGGCATTTCATTTTCAATATTTGTACTATTCTAAAAATAAACCAAGTGGCTAAAGTTTAAACCCTGGCTTTGTACCCCTCCCATCTGGTGGTTCTGCATTTTCTTGAAAATGTCACTGCATACCACCAACTTCTTTATTATGAGATCATTATACATGGTTTCATATAATGGATTCATTAATAGATTTTCTGTAAAATTCAATATTCAGATTTAGCATTGTAGTTTGGAAGAAGAACCATTTTTCAACTACCAGAAAGGATAAGCTCCTTTCAAGTAGAAAAATGCACACTGTCTCAGCCACAGGCTATGATAGAGTTAAATTCACTCCAGTGATTTCTGTTAAGTATCTATTTTAATCATACCAAATTAAATTATCTGCTCCCAAAAGTAAGTACATAACAATCATTTATTTAGAACCTTGTTTCTCTCCGTGGGTATCTAATTGTCCACAAAGGCCACATGATTTATGTGTACTTGCCAGAACGGTATTTTGGGCATCTCTGGTTTAAAAAAAGTGTCAAATTCCTCCTGCACAATGGGACAGATTAAATGACCCATTAAGCTTAATTTAGCTGAGGCACCACTACAAGTTAATTAGTTAAAGGCAAGATTTTCAGTCTAGGTCATAAATTGGGCCCAGTTTCCCACTGAGACCATTTAAGTTAATGAAGAGAATACACTAGAATGAGAGGAGCTCATACAGTCTGTGAAAGGTCACTGCTGCCAGGGCAGCGGATTTTGACACTTCAGAACTGCAAGGTGTCACAGGTACAAGACAGCATGCAAAGCCATGGTTAAATGAACTATACTGCTCTTTAGGCTGCTTTATGCTTCTGCCTCTCTTCGTATTGGACCAAGAATGCAAAGCAAAGCTTTGTTGGCAACATGGACAGCGGGACTGGGTGCACCCTCAGCAAGTTTGCTGACGACACCAAGCTGAGTGGTGCAGTTGACACACCTGAGGGACGGGATGCCRTCCAGAAGAGCCTTGACAGGCTTGAGAGGTGGGCCCCGTGTGAACCTCATGAGGTTCAACAAGGCCAAGTGCAAGGTCCTGCACATTGGTCGGGGCAATCCCAAGCACAAATACAGGCTGGGCGGAGAATGGATTGAGAGCAGCCCTGAGGAGAAGGACTTGGGGGTGTTGGTTGATGAGAAGCTCAACATGACCTGGCAATGTGCGCTTGCAGCCCAGAAATCCAACCGTATCCTGGGCTGCATCAAAAGAAGCATGGCCAGCAGGTCGAAGGAGGTGATTCTTCCCCTCTACTCCACTCTCGTGAGACCGCACCTGGAGTACTGCGTCCAGTACAACTCTGGGGCCCCCAACACAAGAAGGACACGGACCTGTTGGAGCGAGTCCAGAGGAGGGCCACGAAGATGATCAGAGGGCTGAAGCACCTCTCCTATGAAGACAGGCTGAGAGAGTTGGGGCTGTTCAGCTAGAAAAGAAGGCTGTTCTTCAGAAGAGAAGGCTCTGGGGAGACCTTATAGCAGCCTTCCAGTACCTGAAGGGGGCCTACAAGAAAGCTGGAGAGGGACTTTTTACAAGGGCATGTAGTGCTAGGACAAGGGGTAATGGCTTTAAACTGGAAAAGGGTAGATTTAGATTAGCTATAAGGAAGAAATTCTTCACTATGAGGGTGGTGAGGCACTGGAACAGGTTGCCCTGAGAAGCTGTGGATGCCCCATCCGTGGAAGTGTTCAAGGCCAGGTTGGATGGGGCTTTGAGCAACCTGGTCCAGTAGAAGGTGTCCCTGCCCACGGCAGGAGGGTTGGGACTAGGTGATCTTTAAGGTCCCTTCCAACCCAAACCATTCTATGATTTTTAAAAAAAAAAAAAAAAAAAAAAAAAGTAAAAACTGTATATACAATGTTTCTGGTTCTAAGAAAAACACAACAGTGTAAGAACATTCCCTAAAGAATTACTAAAATAGCCTCATGTAAAGCCTAAGTATCTTCAGCACACATATGAAGACAGGCTGCTGCTATTACACCAGAATGTCAGTTTTCCAAACGATTTTCAACCACAGGTTAAGATTAGCAATGTTATGTTAATTAAATAGTAGTAATGTATGGTCACTATGAAACTGTTAAACCAAGATTAGCAATCACCCTGGGGCACTGATCAGATGGCTGATAGCGACTGAAGTCCCAGTACAAGCACAGTTTTCATCACTATTTAATATTAAGCTGTAGTGATGACCTGAAGTTTATGGTATTAAATTACGCCCCTAAATATTTTGCAGAAACAGAATTTACTAGTTAGTTGAAGTATAGTTTTGATGAACAAAAGTCTTGCAAATCTCTATAATGAGAGCTACACTCCAAGACTCATGTTTTCTCTTTTTTTTTTTTAATAATTGTATTCAATAATATATATCAATTTTACAGTGAAAAGATGAAAGCCCGGACCCTCTGAAAACAAGTTCAATTCCCAATGACTTCCTTACACTCAGAATTTTATTCTACACCTCTCATGTGGCTTACTGAACACTAGCTACAGCTATGTTTTTCCAGTCTTGTGGCCTTATTCTTTAATTGGGCTTGATTGCATCTTTCTAGAACTTATTCAGAATTTGTCAAAATTCCTAATGACTAACCCAAAGCAATGTGCTTTTCCAGTAATTCACCTTTGGACCCCACCACGCTCTGTAGAGAATCACAAAGGAACTTCAGAGACTTGCTCCTTCTGTTCAAAACTACATTGTACTTTTGGGTATCTTGTTGTGTTCTCTCTTAGTCTCTGTTGCAAAATCAAAGAAACTACTGAGCTAATGCAGCAACACCAATGTTCCCAACACCATACAATATCATCATCAGTCAAATCAAAGATGTACTGAGAAGCCACAAGAAGAAAAAGCATTCAGCTTTAATGGAGTAACGTAAGTCTATACTATGAGTTTCTTATCTTTTTTCAAGAAGGAAAAAAGCCTCAGAACTATTAAAACAATACAGAGATATTTGTTGTTTCCTCCCTTCCAAAGCCTGTGTTAACTTTAGGCTAATTTTCTTTACAGTTATTGAAAAGTTATTTTCAGTTACTACTCTCTTTATTTAGCATCCCACTTTGCGGATTTGCAGTCTTTCTGTTTTTAATTATCATTATTTTCGATAAGTTGTAAATGCTGTTAAATAAGCAAAGTCTTTGTAACAACCTTTTCTATCTTTTAAACCATTTGACCCAGTATGTTTTCAAACAGAAAATAAAAGAGCATTTTTGAGCTCTTAGAAGATATTAAAAATAATTTTAAATAAATTATTTCTGCTTAACTATTTCTATGTGGTTTAATTAAATAGATAACACTTTACTCTGAATATTAAGTCATTTAAAAGTTAGTTTCAAAACAAGTGAAGCATCTTTCAAAAGACTATCATTAAATTTGACAAAATCATTTGGGCAATAAAAAAAATCATCAGGCAATTAAAAAAAAGTAGAAATTAATGACGAAAAAATCTTTTAATTGTCTTTTGAAATGGCACAATGTTTGCTACCTTTAAAACAAGCATCAAATGTCCTTTGAAAAACACTCAAAAATAATGTTTAGAATAGCAGCTTGGTAACTTAGGCCAGGTCTAAAATGCACTGAGAATAGGACAAAAGATTGACACCTCCTGACACGATGATGCCTGGCAAACCCAACACTTACGATTGACTTGGAGGTCAGAACTAGTAATTAAATGTCTACTTTAGTTTACCAAATACCTGTATGAATTAACTTCATTTTGACCATAAAAGTAATTCCATTGGTATTACTGACACAAATCTTAGTAACTCTACTACTTATTTCTAAAATTGGTATATTCAACTATTTTGGAGCTATTCAAAAGTTAAAATTTGTAAATTGTTTTCCGTTATAAGATGTTGAGTAGAGCTTTCATAACTCCTGAATTTATCCAATGTGTAACTAGCTTGTTATCACAAATAATTGCAAAGACCCAATGTGGCTTCTCAGAGGAAATAGATGCCATACTCATACAATTAAAGTTCCGTGTGACTTCTTTATTCATTAAACACCCCTTTCCACACAGTTCCATCACAGCAAACCTCAAGTCAAAGCAGTGATGCATTTAAACTCAGTAATTACTATCCAAGGCAATGTACTACTTGCAACAATAAAGCGGGCATACTAATTCAACTGCTGCTATGATCTTCAGGTCTCACATCCTGCTCTAATGCAATTAGTCTACAAAGAACTAATTACCCTAATCGAGCAATCACAGTTTCACTGACATCTTACTTCCTCTAACAGCTATAAACACCATTGGGCTAAGATAGCACCTAATTAGTTTTCTGTATCACTGTTTACAATGCAGTTTGAATTGATTATGTTTACAACATTCCCTAAATACTTACTTTACTACCAGCAACTACATACTTATTCAAAACTACTTGCACCAGAACAGTGTTAATATTTATGGGTCTTAGTCTGATAATAAAAAGGTCAAAAATCTTCTTCCATTGTTACTGACATTTGTTGTTTGCAGTCTTTGTAAAAGAACGCTGTACGAATGAACAAGTCTTTTATCTCCATCTCAGGTGCCAAAGCCCTTCCCAAACAGCAACAGTGATTTTCAACAGTTGGGAACTGTTTTAATTTGTAGCAAGAGAGATTTTGGCTATATATTAAAGAAGGCAGAGAACAAGTTTGTTTCAGTGCTCAGCTAGCTAGAGAGACTGTGGAATCTATATCACTGAACATTTTAAAAACAAGCTAGACAAACTTCTGCTAGAATGACACTTAACACTGCCTCTGAGCAAGGGGACAGATAAACTCCTTTCAAGAACTTTGTGATCCCTATTTGTGTGTGATTTTCTGATCACAAACACCACCTGTTCCATAGTCCTCAATGTGGTGATAGAATACTAACTTATTTGCAACTCACTAAACAAACCAAGAGTTTACACTTTTGGAAACAGTGATTACTCCAGAGAGAGCACAATGAACAAGAAGAAAAATAAGAAACAGAAAGAATCCACTCTTTGGTTTGCCTGGAATTATTATTTAAATTCTGAAATTCTTATTTCTTTCAGCTGATCATAAAAGAAAACACAGAAAAAAACCCACAAGGTATTTAAAACAAGTCTATCTAATAAAACCAATTTTAGATGTACTACAGTTCAACATCACTATTATTTATACTTGCCTGACTTTTGGCACCATCATTCGGTGTTGTACCATTAGCGTGTGGCAGATTGATGCCATCAGGGTAAAGACCTCTTCACTAGCTGAATCTCTCCAAACCATATTCAGCAGAGTGTTTGTCTGCTGCTTTGTATCCAATTTCTTTAGACACTCCTCAGTTATGTACTGAACTGATATTCTCCCATCACCCTACAAAAATATCAAAGAAAAATTTGCTTTAAGTCTTTTTAATGATCAAGTGTCCCCTTTTTAAAAAAAAAAAACTTCTGAATTTTACTAGAACATAAAATTTTCTTGCACAATAATTAAAACGTAAGCACATATGTATATCCCAGTAGCATTCTTAAAAGACCCAAGAGCCAACTTAAATCCCTAGGTAGGCAACTGTTGGGTTGTGGTATCAATCTTTTCACTTGGGCCAGTGGGAAAGACTCCCTTTAATGTAAGCATGTTCTGCAACACTTGGATACAATAAGGCCAGATCATTTACTGGCATAAAATATGTGAACAGTCATCTCTTCCCCACTGACATCAGTCAGCACTTGACATGGAATCCAGAAATTGATGTCTACTGTAAGTTCCTTTACAAACAGTATTTTCACATTCATAAACCATGGGTTAACAAACAACAAAAAACTTCAGGGTGGCTAATACCCATGTTTGGGTAGTACCAGACGTGTACAAAGAGGAACGCTTTCTCCTAACATAGAAGTGAGTGGAGCTCAACCTTTTCTTTTCCTTATTTCCTCTCTTTCTCTTGCCCCCAACAGAGCAAAGCAGTCTTGCTCATTGAAGGATACAAGTTATCCAATTATGAATTTTTAAAAAAGAGAGGGGTTCCCCACCTACCCCCCCCCTTTTTTTTTTTTGCAAGACAGCATGCATGAAAATATGGAATACATAAAAAACTCACAGGAAAAACACACAAAAAACATATCGCAATAAATAGTATTATGTATTAAAGGCTCCGCAGATTTTCTCTAATTTACAAATTACTGTAAGTTACCTGTGAACAGAAATTTATGCTTTGTTTTTACCTAATCACCTTTTAAACATCACCAATATCTCTAAGCCACAAGTAGAATCTGCCAATATTTACATCACATGGAGTGTGTGCGTGTCTGGCAAATTAAGTGTTTTATTCACGCTATCTTGGCAAAGATTTTGGGGTAAAGGTAACACATGCATCTAAAAATGCACAAGTAAAAGGTTGGATGTATTCCCAAGCAGTATGGCTCTTTATAAGAGGTTATTCTCAATACTGAGGTCTTAAAAATGCTGCATCTTTCAGAAATGTACATAACCTTACGTGAAATGTAAGTAGGCATTATAGGAACAGTATCTCTTAGAAGAGCTGGTATGCTTTTGCTTTCAACACTTAACCAAGAAAATGCCAGGAAGCCTTAGAATGCCTGAGACACACAGAATCCAGAATTCCCAGCTCAGTGTGGGGAGGCAAAATAATCTATGAGACTTTTTTTTTTTAATGAACCCTAAATATGGTGAAATTTTGCACATTCCACAAGGAAAGACTGTACACTGCATAAGTCCTTTGAATGGTAGTGTCTTTTGAGAAATTATATAAAGGCCAGTAAGAAACTGTTGAATTTACGTCTCTCCAACTTTGGTTGTTCAAAGCCTTGATCCGAGTGTTAGGAGGTTAAAGTTAGCATGGATTCATTTTACTGGTGGAAGTTTAAACTATAGTGAAAAGTTCTATTTATAATACAGTCTCTATACATTATTAGAGAGAGCAGGTGTTCCCCCTTTGAGGGCTTTCAAGGTAGTGGATATATTTAAATACAGAGCTAATTCTACACGGTAAAGACTGTAGTTGAACTTGTAGTATTTCCATGAGAAGAAAAAAAAAAAAAAAANAAAAAAACAAAAAAAAACAACTAAGTTGGAAGATTAGATTGGTATGTTTCATGATATCTTAGCATCATCACGGACTTAAAGAATACAGAGAGTAATACAGTCTCTGTAAAATACAAATTTAAAGAAGAGAAGTTCAAACTTTTTTTGTTAAATAAAAGCTCTGTCCTTCAGCAGACACACTATCTGTACTTTAAGATTTCTTATTACAGCAAGGGTTTTGTTTTCAATGTAAGCAACCAGTTCTATTTGCTTACAGTGAGCAGCCATCTATTTTTAAGAAGTAAACATACTCCTGTCTACATGTAGCTAGAAAAATACCAGACTTAGAGTAATCATGTTTTTGCCTGTATTTGCTGCTGCTATAATACAAATTCATTCAAAGAAATTCTGTACTGCTTACTGGTGTAGTTGTCATTTTACTGATCTCTTCATCCTCATCTTCAGAATCACTGTTTGCATCTTGACAATTTGTACCAGCAGTAGACACAGGCAGCTGAGAGAGAAAAGTTTGGAGTACCCTCAAATACACAAGAAGTCCTTCCTCTGAAAGGGACCCTATAGCACATACATTGAAATAAAAGACAGTTAGCCAGATCACATTGTACTATAAAATACATTTTACCAGAAATACCTGACCAAAACACATTATGCCAAATCTTCCCAAATTAAGTGTATCTTTTATTGAAAAGGGCAAGAATAGCTAATAAAACAGATGTCTTCAATACTTTTATCCACAAACTGTCCTTTTTGCTTGGCAATGAACCATGTTGTGGAAACACATAACATATTAACTCAAATATGAAAAAACAATKAATTGGCCATTCAGCTTTCTCACCCAAATATGTTTCTCCAACTGTTAACACGAAGTAAAAAAGCCATGGGGCTTGATCACTTCTTCTTGAACATCCACTTTCTGCTAATAATAGTGCATTCAGAAAGAGTTCATAAGGGAAAATGGTCTGCACATCAGCAAGCGCTGGAATGATGAAATGGAATATCTGATCTGTAAAAGGTGCTGCCAGAAACTCCTCTGTGAAGGCTGCAAAAATCTGCTGCCTGAAATGAAGAAAAATTGTCTTTATAGAAAATACAGGCAAAATTTCCCACAATTACATCCATGGAATAATAGACCAATTTGCAAGTTTGAACACGTCCATCAAGAAAACTGCAAAGATGTGCTCCATTAATCCTGTGCTAATAAACCAAATTTCTCAGATTTCTCAAAAATGAACTTCTTACACTACATGCTTTTCCTGACAATCTTACATGTAATTTTATCCTTTAAACTTTTCATGAACTCACAGAAAACTATTCTGAAGTTAAATTTGTTGTTTATATTCTTGAAATAAAAAATAAATTAAAAAAGCACAATTAGTCCTTTTGCCCCAAAATACTACTTTAACACAACTCTATCACACGTGATACAACCAGAATTTGATTTTTGTTCCATCTTTCTACACACCTGACTTTCTTCTTGTAAGCTATGACTTAATTATTTCTCTTCATAAACCTCAGCTCCTCTGTCACAAAGTTCTTTTTAAGTCTAAAATTCTTTTCATCTGCCCTTAGCTGCATCTCTGCTCTCATCTAATTTTTTCCACACCTATGTTCCTACATATTGTGATACCTGCTATTCTCTGTGCTGTTTATTGTAGTCTTCAGCATTTTATTGCCTTTTTCTTAAACACACCTGAAACTACATTGTTTCATCGATGAAAAGCATTACCAAAAAATCATTACTATTGCAAAAAAATGAACAAACTGCACTGAAAGAATAGGTAGACACTCAACAACAACAAACTGTGCACCTCTGACAATAACAAATAAGTATACAAATATCTAATATTATCTTTATTTACCTTGCACCTTCTGGACAGGAGCTATATGTAAAGTGCAATGGCTTCAGAACATTCTCCAGAAGTATTTTTGCAATAGGGACTCGAGAAACATCAGAATACTCAATACTCGACGGAAGCTTATTGTTAATTAACAAATAAAGCGACCTGTAATAGCCTGCAAATAAGAAATACCACTTTTTAAATACAGTATTATTTTTCTTCTTTTCCATATGAAATAACTCATATACTTAACATTTTTAAGTTGAAAAATACTTTACAATTCATTGCATGAAGCTTTACTTAGGAAGACATTTTACAATAGTCCAAGTCACATTCACGTAACTAATAGGATACACCAACAACCTCCTTGGAAACATCACTTTATAAAATCATAGATAGATAATTGCATTCAGAGTCAGTTTGATTTTTCAAAGACTGACCACTCCTGCTGATGAAGTGAATAATTTGATTTTTTTAAACAATGATCTATGAAAAAGATATTCTCTTCTCCTCTGAGTGAGTGTAGTCATGTTTTTGACAGCTGTCCTTCCACCCTTTCAGAAATGATGATTTTTTCCCCTCTACTCCAAAACATGACTGCATCATACAGGTAAGAGTCCTGTTGGCAGAACGTCTCAATTCTATAAGCAACTTGCCTTAGCAGGTTGAAGAATACCACTACTGTTCCCAAAACAGGGATCTCTCAGACAGTAATAAAATGCATTACCACCCAATCCATAAAGACATGTGTAGAGGGTAA
This sequence comes from Phoebastria nigripes, assembly GCA_035582835.1. Taxonomy (NCBI): domain Eukaryota; kingdom Metazoa; phylum Chordata; class Aves; order Procellariiformes; family Diomedeidae; genus Phoebastria; species Phoebastria nigripes. The sequence goes on along the minus strand of JAYKAV010001112.1, from coordinate 2,203,023 downwards.
TCTATTTTTGTCTCACTAAAGTACCAATGGAATCACGTGATTTCATTCTTCTTAAACCAACTTCCTCTTGCTCAATGAACTCCTAAACTAAGACTCAAGTTCCACTACTACAGGAACCACTGTAAATGCACAAATAGTGTCGCATTATTGAGAGGTCCAGTCTAAAACCCTTTGTCGGGGACTACCTAACTTGACATACAATGCAACAAGTGGAAGTCACCATAAAGGAGTAACTTAGCAATGCTGACAAGACGCACGCGGAAGACAAATTACATACAAAACCATATACTAATAAAAGCTGATTACAGATTCTTTACGAATTAACCATCATAAATGATTAGGAGATGGAACATCTGTAGTTGCACACAACTGCCTCGTTTGTTTTGATTGTAAGAGATCAGAAAGCTGAATTTTTTTACTAAAATTTATGATCTAACATCTTGATAATCTTTCATATATCAGTTATGAGGACTGAATATTATACTAAAAGAACAAAGTATAATATATTAAAGTATTTTGGAAGATATGCTTATTATATAGTAAGCAATGAGACAAACACAAATATTTCTATAGTTTTAGTTGTGCCTGGCAAGTAAAATAAATGTGCTAGAATAACAATCATTTTTTTTTTTCCTCATAGTGACTTCAACATGTAGTAGTTAAACCCAAATCCTTWGTAACGGCATAAGACAGCCTAGTCCACTGAATGTACTTTAAAATTTACAAACCGAATTATTCCAACAATTAACTAACAAACTGGAAGGGGCTCTTTTTACATTTTATACCAACGAAGCCGGATCCGAGATGTTTATTTCATGATGTTTTTGTCTTTTCTCTCTATCCACAAGTCTTGCAAACTCAAGCTACCATATCAGAAAGCCAAATTAATTTTTTCGCACATTCCCAGAGCAATAAAGTTTCTTTGAGACAAAACATAATTTTGGTGATAACTACACAATTCATTAACTTTCAGTATCTTTGCACAGGTGTAACTGATTGCAGTTTAGCAAACAATTTTGCTGATGATGGTACAAGGGAAATAAAAGCTAGGTCACCATCTCTCTGCTAAGTCTAGCGTTAGCAGGATGAAAAGGTAATGCCAATTTATGATAATAATGAACGTTAGCAGTTACAGAGAACAGTACTGCAAAACAATGCCCAACTTTTACACAACTAAAGCTTAGACCTGGCATGGTGTGTGTGCATGTATGCATGCACTCATGTGTGTGCACGTGTGCATGTGTAAACAGCTACTGGAATAAAACTTCTGTTAGGTAATATCCACCTACTCTTAAAATCTGTGGTAAAAGTCTGTATAAGTAACTTGGTAGAATATTCAATTTATAAACAGAATTTCCAAAGAAATCAAACAGTAGTTTCTCAAGCAGTGATCTCATTACAAGCAAAATATCCATCTAATGTACAGGTTAGTGTAAGCAGCAATTAATTCATTGTGTCTGTGGTAAAGGCAAAACATGATTAAACAACATGGTCTTCAGGTATTACACATTCTGTTTAATTTTTGAGTATTTCCCAGAACTTCTAGTTCCTAGCTACTCACCTTTTTGAATCATGTAGTGCAAAATTTGTTCAATTAATGATGTCACATAGCTGACATCTTGTAAAACAGGCAAATACGTACTCTCAGATGAAAATACCTCAAGCATTCTCATAGGAAGTGCAACATTCAGACTGTCATCATTGCAATTTTGCAATAGCCTATAAATGAAATGAAATCAAAATTATTTAACAAGATATTTCTCTTATTTCACCACAGGCATATGCACACACTGGTTTAAAAATAAGACTACAAAAAAAACTTCTCACATTCACCTTAAAATAACTTATTTCTACTTGGTTTCCAAGTGTTCTCAGTAGTTTAGCTACATCTTTTTGTTGGCACCTTTATAATAATAATTCCTGATTTTAGGGTTTCTATGAATATGGCACAGTCTCTTTAAATCCTACTAAACTCTTGCTTTCAATGACTTGACAGTTTGGAGGTCTACTGCATGAATTGGAAGAGAAGCAAAGAATAATAGATGTTTTTCCAACATGTATTACTACCCATATTAAAGATGAAGTCATGAAAGCCCCAGAGCAATACGGGCTGGGAACAAACGCTGGGGAACGTCATATGTGTAACTAAAACAATATGTCCTTGATTACAGACTGAAATATTAAAATACAACCATCCCCATCCTTTTAACAAATTGCTTATGAAACAACTACCAGTAAYCACAGAAATGGTGAAGATTAAGAGCCTGTTTAGAATTAAAAGGATTTCTTAGTATGAGATAGATATAGGCATAGTTGCCCTAACAATGTGCTTTCTTTCCCAGCCATTCAGAAAGACGGGACCTATCAGCAAAAATTATTTTGACACCATAGCTAAGACATTTCGCTAAACAGAAAAAAAGATACTCTGACAACAAGACCTTTTTTGCAGATGTAGCTGCAATCAAACTACCATTTTTTGCTACAATATTACAGTCACCTTTTTTTTCCATAGCATCAAAAGCTACAGCTTCTGATGAATCTGAACTTATCCCAGGGAAACACTGTTTTGGCTACCTGTCCCACTGCTCACTTTCTGGGCTTTTGCAGAAAATTAAAGTAGCTCAGAAAGCAAGTATAGACACCCATCATCATGCTGGTAAGGTGAAGTTAAGAAGAGCTTCTTCCTCCATTCTCCCTATATGTATAGGCAGGGACAGCTCTTCCACTCCTTTTATTTTCCCACATCACCCAATCAGGAAGGGAGAGTGGGAATACTAACAGAGCTGCATTTACAAAACCACAATTTCAACTGTAGTGAAAATGTACAATTCAATCCAGTGACACCACAGCTGTGTTCCACTGTACATGGACTTTGAAGCCCACCACTCAAATCTTCTTTAGTATCTGGTGTCACTGTTTATTATACATACAGTATACACAATTGTAAGAACACAAGGTTCAGTGACTTGAATGAAACAATGTTCTAAAAAAGCCTCAACATTAAAAGGAAAAAAAAAAATATTTTAAAGCTCTGGAGAGTATAACTAGTTCCCATTATTGATAAGAGCAAATATATTGTCTTCTAAAACTAGGCTTTAGCTGCCAGTTATTCAAGTCGCCTTGATAGATTTACCTTCCTGTGATCCTACCAGGATTCCATCGTTCTTACATAGGAACAAGTATCCTATACCATGGCCTACACATATATTTAACATAAACAGTCCTCTCCATAAAATAAATTTGTATTTAATACTTCACCTACTGCAAAAAGAAACAAACAAGTGCCCAACACACTTTCCGAACACTTTTTAGACAGTAGCACATAGAAAAAAAGAATTTACCTGCAACACAGCCCCAACAGTCTTTTTATTTGGAATAAGCAAGTAAGTCTGTSTGGACCATCCAATTGCTTAACAAACTGAGAACTCTGTTTAATTAAATTCTGACACATCCATACCTGGGAAAAGATATGCACAAGTTTACTGTTTATAACAACAAGTTATATTATTTATTGCAACACAGACAGTAATATTGCAATCCTGTTTTGGATACCTTTGGAGGACTTACAAAACACAAAGAAAGACAATCATGTTCAGCTGAGAAAAAAAAAAAAAATTGTTACACAACAAACTACACGACTGCTAGTACTAAACTTTCAAAGTTAAGACTGAATTACACTTACAAATAACTTTACTCTTGCAACAAATTTATCTGTTAATTTTTTGTTTTTAAATAGCCATAATTCTTTAATGTCCATTATTAATACCCGTTATGACTCATACTTACTCATACATTTGGGAAGTTTGCAGTGACTTTGCAATTGATACACCAGCATTATTGACCAGCGAGGAAAAAAAAAAAAAAAACAACCAAACACCTTAGGAATGACCAGAAAGCTAAGTGAAAAATATTGCTTAAAAATTCACTTCTAATAGAAGTGTATTATTTTTAATAAATTACTGTGAATAATACACACAGGATTTTCCAAAGCTTAATTTCACAGATTGTGTGTGTGTGTGCACACATATAAAATCTAATCTTAAGTTATTCTGTCTAAACAAAAAACAGCAGAGTACAGGAGAGTGCAGGCCAGCAAAAGCCAGAATTCTTAAATGAATTTACTAAAGTGGTTAAAGCCTTTTTTGCATCCCTTCAAAATCTTCTAAGTGAAAGAGTACTTTGAAAGTGTATGAAATAAAAGTACTACGCACTGAAGTATGTAACAGTACTCACCAAACGCTTAGAATCCTCATTCTGTCTATAGAAAAAGAGTAACTGACGAACTAAAAGGGTCAAATTAGCTCCATTAGCAGTGGAAAAGGTTCCTCCAGACTGGGTCAAATTAGCACAGCGATCAAATTCACTTCTTTGGATAGAGTACTTAAAAATTAAAAATAAGACATGCATCAATATATCAATAAAGGTTACGAGTTAAAACAGAGATGCAAAATTTTAAAAACCTCATTTCAGTTTCCCATCCAAAGTGGTAGCAAAGTACTAAAATGAATACAACACAACTGTTAAGAGATCAAACATACATACAATATCATAGTTAAAGCCATAATTGCTTTCTGTAATTCAAAAAGTACACATTGCAACAAATTTGTTGCTTTTCAAGTAAAAAATTTCACATCAAACATTTTCATCTAGTTTACTCAATAAATATTAGCGAATTTAAACAGATACAACTCTTTCTTAGAATAATCTACCCAACAGCAGCTTAGAAAGAACATCTTTTTGACTCAAACTACCACCTTAGTCATATTGGGGCAAAAAGCTCCACTGGTGTGTGAAAGCTGCTGATACCCGTTTTCATATGCTTTGTCAGCTCAAAAAAACATTGCATAATCCCACTGAAGTCCACTGTCACATGCATGCTTTGCAGAATAAACGTCCATCTACTAAAATATTGAGGTTCAAATGAAAATGTCAAGAGGGAAAAAGAACTTGCACTTTGCGGGCACACACAATACTCAAAAAGGTGAAGGTTTTTCAGTGGAATTATTTATTACTAGAAAGTCTCATTTTCAGCAAAACTGTTTCACATCTTTCTAAATAAGTACTTACTTGATGTYTTCTGTCTCTGTACCCTCTTACAAATGACTGGATTATTATTGCATTTTTCAGCCTCCGCCTTTCTTCCTGTAAAACAAAGCAAGAAAATCGAAATCGACATTGTGGAACTGACTCCAATTCCTACAATTTTATCAAATATATTTGTATTCAAAAGGAATTCTTTTAATGAAAATTAAGCACTAATCATTAGTAAAATAAAGTATTTCAAGGTTTGTAACCAATACTCATAAATCAGGGAGAAAGCTTTTTATGTTTTTAAGTGTAAATTTACCATTAAGAGACTGCAAAAGAATTTTTAATACTCAATAAGTATGTAAGACTACAGAAGTCAAAATAAACACATTTGTATTTTATTAGACAAAGTCTTAATACTAAAATGTCAAAGAATTCATCAAATTCAATGACACCGTTCCTCTTTCTGCATAGATCAGCTAACRCTGAAGACCTGCTTATTTGTTTCCATTCAAATAATATATCAGTATTATGAGGCTAGTGCAGTTTAGATGTGGGGGAAAAAAAACAAACHACAAAAAAAAAAAAATATTAGTTATTTGGAGACAATACTGCTGTCAAAAGGAAAATGAGGCTTAATGCTTTAAGCCCAGGAGCACAATATGGAAATTAATAAAAATTCTTGCTCTCTCCTTCAAACCAGACATACAAAGTGAGTCATTTTATGATGTCTTCCTCAGTAGCTAGAAAGAGTAGTTAAAATCATCCCTTTACAATGGCTCACCTTCTGAGGAACTGAAAGCCAGCTTGCTTCAGGTACTATGGAAAGAGCACTCAGTGAGTCCCCTGACAACACCCCCAGCATATCCCATCACAATAAATATCTAAGGGAAGTGCCTACTGTAATTAGGTTTCTAATAATGTCCATATAGTTTCTTAGGGGATGAAAGAGGGAAGTAAATAACATAGCTGCTCATGAACCTAGAGCTACAAAGCAGTAGTTGACGAAGGGAAAGTAGGAATATCAAGAGTAAGAATCAGAGAAGCCTGCTTTGAGAAGAGAAATTTTAACCTAATCAATCCTTGAACTATAATGAGCCCATAATTCTGAGGGCCACCAAGCAAAACAGAACACCAAAATGTTTTGAAAGTTTATATGAACATTCCCAAATGTATTTTAATGAAATTTATAAACTCACAAAAACTTGATTTCTAATTTATTGTGCCATAAAGACACATCCAACTTAAGAACTTAACCTGAACTGACCAGAGAAACACCAGAAGAATTTGCTATCCAATGCCTATTTTATTTTTCTTAGAAACCCCGGTTCCTAAAGGAATTTCTCTGAATAAGCATATACTTGAAAAACTCTAATTACCTCTAGAACGTGGACCAAAATCAAAATTTTGATAGGCCAAAGGATATTTTTCTCTCCAAAGTATCTAACAGTAAAACTGCAAAGTATGGGGGCAAGCAGGAGCGAGTTTAAGTAACAGAGAGGCACTGTCTCTTCATAATCATAACGTAATGCTCGACTAAGAAGTAGGTATGTTCTCCTTTTCTCTAGATACAGGTTTTATCCTAGAATACATAATTGTCAATTAGTGACCCATAACTGCAAAGGTTTTAAGTCTGAGGTCACTGCTAAGATTCTGCTACAGGCGTTTTTTTAAAAGCCATAACTGATTTTATTCTCAGAAGAGTCATTCATTTTGTGAGACTCTGATATATGCTACAGAAAATCGTTGTGTGTATGTGTGTACATATACAGATATGAGTATATGACTGCATCAGCTTTGCAGCAGACAGAATTAAGCAACTGAATGGGTTATTTCGATATATGGCAAAAAGTTTATGAAGCGCAAAAAAGTCTTTTTGCATATGTTGGTAAGGACTCACTGATCATAAATTTGATTCATAACACAGCATTCCGAACTAACTGGTGAAATCCTAGTAACTTCATACTTAAACTTGGTCCATAATTATACTTCCAAGTTGGAAAGAAAAAAAAGCAGTAACTGTCCTCAGAAACAGAGGAGCCACTGCAGAACCTGTATTTAATCTAGCAAGGGTCAAACACATCTTTAAGGACCAAACAGCTCTGTTTTCCTGATTAGCATGAAAACTACATAGTTACACTTTTTAAATCATTTTTGAGACCAAAATTATTTCTACTCATATCAGAGGGGCAAAAAATGACAACATGAACATATTCACTTTAATTCCATATCACTAAATTTTGTTTTCATATTGCCACATATATTACTGTTTTAAAACTGGTATTTTTCCTTTCAATACCTATTCCTCCTTCGCATTATTCCAAACTGAATTACCCATGGCAGTAAGCTTCCATCTCAAACCAGTGTTAAGATTTCCTAAAGCCTCACATATCAGCCTCACAACTGCTTCTCATTGCTCCTCAATTATCAGGTGATTTCAAAGCACTTTAGGATGCATTCAAGTATCATTGTTCTGAATCTACCTCCACAGAACTGAGGCACACACTGGGGAAGTGAATTGCTGAAGGTCATCCAAGAAACCATAGCAGATCCAGGAGCGGAAGACAGTTTGCTGAGACCAACCCATAGTAATAGATTATGAACAAGGCAAAAAATGCAATTTACTATCCAAATACCTGTCTTTTCTCAACAAAGACTAGGTCAAATGAGCACCAAAATAAAAGGAAAAATTCCCTTTGCACCCGGTGCATGCCTAACTACCTTCTTTTGAGATGAAAATCACTTCTGGGAAGCACCTTAAAAACAGTCAAACAATTTGTCAATTCTAGTGTACTGGAAGACTATGTAGAACTTGCAAACTGAAACAAAACATTCCTGAACCAAGTACGACTGCAGCAGAATAAAGTACTTTGGACTGTAAGTGTTACTACATCAAAGAAAAATCCAGTGTGCGTGCAAACGCTTACAGTCTACTTTACCTCTCGTTTTCTCCTTTCTTCCTGAGTACGATGCAGGAGAGAAGCCTTTTCTTCCTATAAAGCACAAATAAAGATACAATTGCATTTTCACTCAAACACGTGATTCAAATGTGTTCATGATATTTAATCTAGACTTCACTTTGGGGATTGTTCATAATATGTAATACGTAAAACACTGGAGAAAAGTAAGCGTTAATCATTTTCCGCTCTTATAAATACATGTAACACAGTCCTCTCAAAAGCATAGTGATGGAGGGAAGCTATGTAAAAAGAAAAGGGACAGGCAAACAGCAGCAAACTGTACTGGTCCCTGTCCAGGTTTGTGTTCTCAGCATCCCCAAAATCTAGGCAAACATCAGCCATTTACAAATGGGGGAGCTGAAACATCACAGGGTCCCAATCCTACCAAATGTTTATCGAGTGTTTTCCTTACTTGGAGCGTGCGTAAGTCATTGGCCCAGGTGTGTACAGCAAGTTGTGGCACGTTCGAAGTAATCCCATACTGTTCCAAAGCCCCATGCTTTTGTCTAACTTGCAAAAAAGCATTAAGCTCTTATATTTACTTATCCTTTTCCTCAAAACTTGTCCAGAAAAGATGTCAAAACAGACTTATATACATAAATGGTAGGAATTTTTTCTTTTAAAATTTTGAACTCTTCACCCAAATTAAGTCTACAAACTGAAACTTTCAGGACAGTGATCTCTCCAATAGAGAAGAAAGAAAGAATATTAAAGCATTCATGAGACGTCTGAAGGACAATACCATTACAATAGAAAACCTGTGCGCATTAGCTTTTAAACCACAATCCTAAATCAGTACACACAGATTACAAAATATGAACAAAGCTTTATTTGCAAGAATCTTTTACTGGATGGTTCTGTGTAGTTTCCAAGAAAACATACAAAATAATTCCTTTTTGACGCAGAGTATTCAGCTCCCACTGCAGACAATAAGAGTTGAAAGTACCCTGGCACCTTCCCAAATCCAGTCTAAAACAGACAATAGATTTAAGGAAAATATTTTCTTTTTTTCCTTCTACGACACATATAACTACTTCCTTTTTCTCCCTATGCCCTTATTAGCCTAGAGAAGTTAAGAAATGAAACACACTGAAGCTGAAAATGTGTTATATCTGAATACATAAAAATAAATTTGAAGTTGGCAAACAAATGTTTATAAAATATTTAACCACATCTAAAACAACTGTGCTGGATTATTTTCAATRTCTATATGCAGATACAAAACCTGAGGGCAAAACTCTTCTGCATTTCTTTTTTGATGATACAGGGGAAGGAAGGTCATGATTCTCCTAGTTTCTTTAGGTTAGAAAATACTTTAACGCAGACCACCAAGAGAGAATGAAAAAAGAAGAACATAGATGCAAAAAAGGAATTTAAAATTGGGTTGATTTCAGATCATTTACTGGAGCAAGCATAAAGAAAAAAAAATCCCACAAGAAGGTTAACCATCTGTTCCTCTAAAGACAGTATTTATCGCCAAAGACACCACTAACTACAGCTATTGCCCTCTAAAGACAGGTTTTTTTCCATGTGTTAAACACAGTATAAACAAATCATAACAAAATCCATACATAAGACAATGTATCTCCACTCAAGCAATAGGAAAGGCTCCAGGTCTGCTTGGTAACGTGAGGCAAGAGATTCTGACCTCACACACACAAAAAAACCCAAACCAATGTATTAAATTAAGAAATAACCAACAGATGGCTTCAAGTTTCAGGACTTTTTTTAATAGATTACTTCTTTTTCAACAGCTGATACCCAATGCATTAAATAAGTGAGTAAAATGTTCCTATTTAGAAGTGATCAGTGACATCTCTTCAATGTGCTTGGAGAGTTTCATTCTGCAGGCATCGCCATGCAGAGAGCATTTCTGCTTAGAAGCAATGTTGCTGAATTTGTCCTTACACTTCAGAGCAGATTGAAAGAAAAAGCAAAGAACATACAGAAAAGGGAAGACAAATTGCTAAATGTGAGCAGAGAAGAGAATGGTACAAAAAAATACAAACACAGTAAATGCAACAGATTAGCAGATAAAGGAAAATAAGCGGCCAGAGGGCTTATCAGAAACAAATAATTTTAAGTATTTGGAGGGGGGGGAGATATAAGAGGGCAGTGTATCCTCACTTAGTATATCACCAGCTTTGCATTGATCAGGAATCGGCTGTCTGAAGCAAGCACTTTTTAAACCAATCCACTTTTAAAAAAATAACAAAACTTTAAGTTTTTAGTCAATGTCACATACTTGCTTTGAGTATTTGTAAAGAAAAACACCAACTTGTTAAAGTATACATTAAATACAATAGAGGAACTGCCTTAAGACAAAGAATAAAATATTCAGGTAAGTACATCTCACCTTTAAAATATTATTACAGGTCAAATAATATTGTTGTTCTTGTTCACAAGACACACATAGATCAGAAACATCAAGGAATGGAATCATAACAATGACTAAAGAATATATTTAAACTAAATGCAAGAAAAATATATCTCCTTCAGAGTTATTCAACCCAACTAGAATACACTGTCTCTTCAGAAATTAAAAAGTAACAGTAAATATGCAATAGAAAATAAACCTGCCATGGGAAAGAGACGAAAATAACTGTGAAATAATTTTCCTTGCCTACAAAGGCCATTCTAACAAAATTATTTCTTAAAGACAGCTAACTGCACAGTCATCTCTGAAATCCTCCCTGCCTTGCCTCTTAATAACCAGAACAGTGAAAAAGAGCTAAACTCAGTAGCTGTTGCTCTGTGGCTGGTTGTGAATGACAACGGCGTTACGATAAGTGATGTACATTTGACAACTCCCATCTATATGGTCACGTGACTGCTGACAGCTACAGCCACTGCTCCACCACCTCTTCCTGCCTACCTACAGCCAGAGCTACTCACAGTACAAGATCGTCTGACAGCAACTTCCAAAGATCACACCTAGCTCATTCCTACTCCMCATCTTCCTTGCCTCACTTCTGCGACGGTCATGCTATCTTCTTTTTCACCTGCCAGACAGGCAGACTTCAGGTATCAAGTCTACCCATCAAGGTAGGCAGTCAGACATTTCAGGGGGAATGAAGCATCAGCTTGTCTCGATTCCTTCAACCCTAACTCAAAAAGAGCAAAAAGCCATTTACTGAATCAAATTCTCGACACTTTCTATGATGTAGTCTTCTTTCTTCAGGAGCTTGACCTCCAAAGTGCAGAACAGGGAATACACTGTCTGTGTGTTTCACGCAACATAGTATATTATTAGTAGTCCCTTTCCTGTCTGCTCCTTCCTCCAACAGAAGATATTGGTAAAGACAACCAACCTTAGCTCTAGCACGCAAGCTGCAGGACCATGAAAAGCCCAATTTGAGAAGTTTTCTTCACCAAACATATGAGGCATGACACAAAGAAACAAGAAAGCAAAGAAACAGTATGTGACAGCAAAACACAATGTGACATTATGGATGATGACTCCAAGAGTAAGACAGAAGGGGGAAAGAGGTGTAAACAAGGAAGCAGGTGAAGGACAGTATACAGAAAGGAAAGCTTGTGACTACCACGAGAGAAATGTTAAGTAATATTTGAAATGTTAATTTATACATCAGGATAAAACTGCTATGTACCGTATTATTCATCACAGCAAAGTTCAAAGTCGCACCACTGCTGTAACAGACAGGTTGATGAGAACAGCCGCATCCGACAGTGTAACAATGTCAATGTTTGTGTTTCAAAAACTCCAATTAAATACATAATGAAAAAAAATTTGAATTAAAACTGCTTTCTTGTCCTCATTTTGCTGAAATACACTATTTTGTTGCAAAAGTATGTTTACACAACTCCTAGCCTTTACATATCCTAGACAAAGACTGAATAACATAAACAAATATATGAATTATGATTCTTTTTGTCCTGCATTTTAACACTTTGCATTGAGAGTGTTAATAAACTTTCAGCCCTCTTGGCTCAAAATTCAGGTTCAGGAAAAAAAAAGTATACATAATTAAATTTTTTCAAATACTTCTAGTATTTGTTAACTCTTTTAAAATCTGAAATTGAACACCCCTGGACAGTCATGTTAATCAAGCTATCTTAGCTCCACACAAGTAAATTTAAAACCTAAATATGCTAGATGCAAAGGTGAAACTGAGTAATTATTTTCAGGTAGTGTCTAAACACTAAGCACATTTTAAAAAAAAAAAAAAAGTCATTAACGCAAAAAATTAAATATTATTAATAAATGTTTGAGATTTATTTGTAAACCAGAGGGGTTTATTTTCTTTCTTTAGTTGAGAATGCTATTCCATTTAACATTACAATAGATCGCGCAAAGTACAAGGCATGACTTTTAGGAAATTTTCATGGAAAAACAAATAAGCACTTGATCTTTTAACTTTTGGGGACAATTATAAAATCTTGTATGGTTTTCATCTACAAAACCAAGGAACTTGCATCTTTTTTCTTTCCATAAAATGAGGAACGTGACATTTCAGCTGAATTTAGCTCGAACCACATAAAAATCAATAACAACTCCCAAAGCAAATGAAGCGACCTAAGCAATTTATAGAATAAAATTCTTTTCAACACAAGTATTTAATAAGTCTAACAAATAAAAGGATGATTTTGTAGCATTTACTTGTAGAGAACAAAGGTGGACACTGGGAGACATCCCCCTCCAAAGTGCTTCTCAACAATTTTTCTAGTTCCCAACATTATTTTAGACAAGATAAACTCCACTTCAATTGTTTTTTCTGAATATTAAAAGAAATTAGCATTTTAAAAGACTCACAATGTCTTGAAATGAACCTCAACAATTTAAATTCCATTGGACGCGCAGTTCAGCCAGCCTGAGTAAAACATGTTCAGCAGCTTGAAAAATTCTGCTTTAAAACAGTTTGTGACTTTTCATATCTCTGACTATTTACATCATGATTAAGTTTATATGTAGAGAAGACCACCTTGCAGAAGAAGGTATTTTAAAGTACTTAAAATATGGCCAGAAAGAGGCATTTGGCCAGGGAAAGCCTGGCCTCACTGAAATCAATGTCACAGTGCTTGCTAGAAAACATCTCAGCATTTTAGCTCAAATTTTACTGTAGGATGTAGGGAGTATCTGGAACCACTTTTATTACAGTAGCTACAAGGCCACACACAGTGGCACCAGGACTTGACTGGAGGCTCTAGAGGCCAAATGAAATGCAAACAAGTTGCTTTTAAATTTACTCTCAGTTTGTCTCTATTATGATTTTTAGGATGTATATTGTACACATCATTGTAGTTGAGTGACTTTTCATTTTCTCAGAAACAAGCAGGAAAAAAAAGTATCTATAAAAGCAGAAAATTTTGTTCTGAATTTGAGAAAATAGCACATAACTGAAAATAACAGTGTAATCACTGCTGTCAGCTAGCTAACTACAACTCCATCATGTAATGAAACATTATATAGTTTCCTAGTGACAGACAGTCATTATTTTACAACATGATGGTTTCATCATATTTCCACACCACAGATCTGAAATCCAAAGAGTATTTCAAGACTTAGGCTTTGACATTTCAATGTTCTGGATAAAATACAGTTCTGACTCAGAATGAGGTATGTACATGCATAAGGATCTACACCGTGTGCCTTATGGGACAAAGGTCTTATGGAGCAAAGCAGTGCAATTCTTTCCCACCATTCAAAAATAAATTATAAATTTGTAATTGTAATTTAGAAATCCTGTACTATAAACCCCTAGCATCATTTCATTTCCACTGTGACCTGGTGTAGGTTCAAATAAGATATAATAAAACAGTAATTCTTCCTTCCTGAAATTATTAACAGCTTTCCTCAATCAATCAGTAAGAAAGAAACAAAACTATTTTTTAAATGTGTCCCATCATTGCTTAAATCCTACAGACATCTATCACCATAAGCAATGCCAGCCTGTGCAGATCTCTCCATACACTGTCAGTCTTACAGCCTACTGTTTTTAAATCATTAATTTTTATTCCACAATAAGTTACTTCATGTGTAGAATACAGACAACAAAGAGCAAACAAGGTGCTTCGGGAGTTCTACCTCTGCACTTCAGCTGAGAGTGGGGGGAAAAATATAGAGGAATCTAATGCTTAATGTTATGCTATTAGTTTAAGAAAGCGTATCRGTAACTACTAAAATAAAATATACACAAACTTTGTAAATTGAAGATCTTTGACTTTCAAAAAAGTCCATATTAAAAGAAATTAAAGAGACTTTTTAAAATACAGATTAATACAGTGGAGTCATCACTATTTGTTCATCAGTAATTTTCCATGTCTTTCACAAAAACAAAACCAAAAAACAAAAAGAAACTCAGTGAAGTTGGTTTCACTTTCACTTTCATGACAGTGCTAACTCATCTGTATTACAAATTCCTGAAAAGGAAGATTTTTTTAAAGCCATCTCATACTGTATTATTATTTAAAAATACTCTATTTTAAACAGGCTTGGGATTTATAAAAGCACGTTTTAGATATCTCAAGTGATACTGTAAATTTGACTTAATAATACTCTTTTAACCATTTTTCCTGTTAAAGGCTTACAAGATGCCATTAAAACATTTCACAACCTAAACCAATAACGTGGAGCTACAGAGCCCCTTGTACATCTCAGCACAGGCATGGGGATCCCCCTGAATGAATGTACTAAAGGACTGGTACCTTGTATTTTCCTTAACACTGATAAAATTAATAAAGGAACACTAGGCCTGACTGTATCAAATCAAGCTGACGTGGCTAAACAGATTCTGCACTATGCCACCGAGAGTCCAACTTCATGATAAAATTAGTGAAACCTGCCAGATGCCACCAGAAGGCACGGTGGACACTCCAACTTGAAGAAATGTGTTCACTATACAGGACACACAACACAGGGTGGGAACCACCCAGGTGAAAGACCATCTGTTTCAGTCCACTGCACAGTTAGGTTGGGTTAGTTCAATTTGAACTGCACCCCAAACCAACTCTTCAGACGCACCTCTTTTTTCCTGCCTGACACACCACAGAAATTCTGCAGCCACAGCCTTTTGGCAATGGACAATTACTGTCCTGTACAAAAAGTCCATGAGTAATTCAAGACCTTCCTGTGTTGAACTCCATTAACAGTATTCATTTTTAGAGGCTATTTTACTTCAGAAGTAAAAAAATATGTTTTGCCAGTTACAATTAAAACTAAATCTGAAAATATCTTTTGAAGAGACAATAAGCGACCCCAAAAATTTTAAAAAAAAAAAAAAAAAACCCACTCAAAAATTAACTTATCACACTATAAATAAAACACAGTATCTATATCCTCAAACACATATACAACTAATGCAAATAGTCCAAATGAATCAGCAGATTTTTGAAATTAGATATGGAGGGAAAAGTCCAAACACTGACAATACCACCTATATTTTTACACTTATGTACAATGCAGTATTAAAAAGTTACAATAATATTCTGAAAGGATCAGTCACAGGGATAGTAATTTCGAGAACATTAATGTTGCAACCCAGGATTTTAACAAAAATATGTGATACTTAAAGACTACTTTTTTGGCAAAAGGTTTGGTTGGACTGAAGTGCCTCTCTACAGCGTCCACAATTCAGACCATCATAACGCACATGAACATAAGATGCAAACAGTGTAAAAACAAACCTGAAGCTCTCTGCTTTTATAATTCAAAAATGCCATAAGAGTTAGTGGTGAGAAAGCACACCAGATTCAGTACCTTTCTAACTGCCATAACACCAGAAGTCCCCAACTATATTTCTATCATTGTGCCTACATACGCCTCACGAGGGGTCTTGCCAAAGGAAACACTACAGACGTACATGGCAATGTCAGACAGGGTATCAACACATGTGACCCATGACCAACATGGTTACTGTTTGCAGCTGCAGTTATATTAGTAAAACAACTCTTTTAATAGTCAGGTTTGCTGATGGTTTATTTTGGTGTAGTTGTATCCACATCAGGAAGACTCTGCTAGCATCTTCAGCACTGACCATCTCCTCAAACTGGAGTCCCTGCTTTCATACTGGGAGGGTTTTGCTAATCTAGTTAAGTTATTCCGGTGCAACAACATTTGGGAAACTTCCCCAAGTTGGGTAGAGGGTTGTTCTTAGCATTAAGCAGCCTGCATACAGATTCTACCAGTATTTCTGAGTTGTGCTTTATTCCACCAAAGGAATCAAAATAGGCAGTACTAAGCATCCAACTAACAAACAGAGCATCCCAGAGGTGCAGGGTTGGAATTATACATTGTATCTTTCTACAATTCTACACATTTGGGAGGGYAAGGGGACTTGTCAAAGAACAATTCCCCCCCCCCCGCCCCATGTGCACAAAAAGCTGAAAGGGAACATTTTACAATTCAGCCTTCTGTAAAACTGAAGCCTTTAGGTATGAGAAACATGATCACATGGAGCCTGCGACGTGAGATAATGAGAAGCTCGTGGAACCCATGTAAACACTTGCCACACCAATCTCTGCTGCAGTATGTTTACATAAAACTTCATGTAAACTGCATTTTTAAAAGTAATTCTTAGTACTGTTTAAATAAATTCTTTCATTAGTACTGTACATAGTTTCTGAAAATAAGCAGCTATTTCAAGGGCATTCTATGATGTCCACATAACCATGACGCCCACAGCTGCAACTAACTGATTTGCATTGATGCAGCACAAGCACTTCAGTGTACCAATGTAAAATCATGAAATCTGTGGACCAGTCAGTATCAATCTGATCATGAAATACAACCTTTGTGTTGGACAGAGTGAAGGTTATGCATCAATTTCAGTTTCCACTTCCTTTACCTTTTAATATTTGCCTTTGGAAATTTATACCTGTATAACAATAAATTTGTCCCATATAACTAAAATAGACAGAATTCTGCTGAATTTTCATGAAGAAATCAGTATGTATAAAAGAAGATATTATGACAGTTGGTTAGTTCTGCAGAAGGAAACATGTTCTGCAAGTAACACTATTAGCAAGTCAGTGCCAAAGGTTGCAAAGTACCTAAAGTGTACAGCTTAGGACCAGGGCATGTTCTGTCAATTCCTACTTCAGCTGGTGAATATTTATTGTATTTTTGACTCGTGTAATGCCATTGTATGTAGTCTAATGAACAGAAATGTCTTAAAATAAACAGAAGATGATTCAGATGAAAAGCTGCACAATTTAAATGCAGTTCTGTTACACATTCTCTTTAATAAATTATGTAAGGGAATACACCAAAATGCACTGTGATTTTAATATCACATAGTGCAGTATTTTAGCTCAGTTTCCTAACTGTACTGCCAAGCCTTAAAAGTTTCGGAGAACCAAACATGCCTACAGTGCACAATAACAAAACTTATTTTTGCCCCCATTAAGATTCAAAAATACTAATGAAAACATTCAATAGCTTCCCACACAATCACGTCCAACGATAACATGAGAAATCGGTATTTTAGCAGTGAATTAAAGTGACCCTTACAAGTCAGACTACTTCTAAAAACACTTTGTCCTTTCTCTTCTTCTTCGGTAGTTCTATGCCCTTCAGTGCTTGACTAAACATTTGACTACCCTGTCCAATCAGTAAGATCGAAATAAACCGTTTCGCTTCTTTTCCATCAATAAATACAAGGAGATTCAATAGCCCGGTACAGCAGACAATTAACTGCTACTCACCCTGCACAGGACTAATTGACTGAACGTAAACTTGACAGAGAAAAGCTAAACCTGTGACCCGGCAACCCTCACTCACGTGGATGAAGCCTCCCCCCGCAATTTGCATTGATCTCGAGTTGTGTAAGGCTGCTCCCCCCCCCCATCCCTCCAGCGAGGGGGGCCCACGCAAGGCTTTCCCTTTGGAGAGAAACGACAAGAGGTCTCCGAGTCCTTCCCTCTTTCACCCCGGGAGCCCTAGAGACGATCAGCTCGGGAGGTGCTACCAGCCACAACAAACCGGATTGCTTGCAGGGGGGACGAGCTAAGGAGACATTTCCTCGCTTCCCACAATTCTTACTAGACTCAAGCCTGGGAGGGTGTGTGGCCTGATTTAAAAAAAAAAAAAAACAACCCAAACAACACAGAGCCAAGGAGATCAGAGATAAACACATCATCAGGAGGGGAGGATTTTTTCCCCTCTATTAAACCTTAGTCATAGCTGCTCCCATTTTTGAAGGCCCAACGGTAAAAATAACGATAACCCAAGAAGTCAAGGCAGGCGGGGGGCGAGGGAAACCGACACAGACACAAACGCGGAGACAGACAGGCGCCGTTTCTTACCTTCCTACTCGCTCCTCCGAGAGACACCTTGGGCCTTGTTTTGAAATCCCCTTCAAAGCTAAACATGTTTACAGCTTATCCCATCTAGAGCGGGGTCCGGCCCCCCGAGCTGACCCCGCAAAGGGGGCGCCGGCCGGCCGGCAGGGGCCAGCGGAGGGGCCGCCGCCGGCCCCGGGGAGACACAAACCCCCCGGGCTGGCACCCCGCGGCCCGCCCGCCCGCCGCCGGCGAGCCCCGCGCCGCCCCCGCGGCACTGCTCCCCTCACGGCGGCCCGGCTTCCCCCCCCCACGCCTTCCCCGCCCCGCGGCCTTCGCTTCCCCGGTCGCCCCCTTTCTGACCGGCGGCGACGGCTGAGTGTAGTGGGAGGGAGGAGGAGGAGGGAGGGAGCGGAGGAGGGGGCTGGCGGGGCTGCTTCACTTGCACTGGGGAAGCAGCCGGCTGTGCAAAGAAGATGGCCGCCGCCCGCAGCCTCCCCGGCGCGCTCCCGACGACCGGGCGCGGCGGCGCGCGCGCCGGCCGCAGCCGCCGGGGCCGCGCCGCCCCTCAGCCCCCGCGAGGCCGCGCCTCGGGCCGCGGCGGCGGCAGCAGCGCAGGGGCGGCGGGTMGCGGCCGCCTCTCCCCGGCCGCCCTCGCCGCCAGGACCCGCGGCCTGCCAGCCCCGCCGAGCCCTCACCCCCGCCCGGACCTGCCTCCGCACTGCCCGGCCCTAGCGACCGGGTTGTCCCCCCGCCCATTGCAGCCGGCTGTCTCTGAGCCCTGCACGGTGTCCGGTTTGTCCCAACTGCGGTTCTTTCAACGAAAACTTCTTTCCCATTTTAAATACGAGCTTCGCGTGGGTGTACGGGAGCGTTTGGAGCTGGACTTGCAACCGTTGGACCGCCTCCGCCCCCGCCGGGCAGCACTGGAGACGGGGTCGGAGCTGAGGGGCCCCCTCGGCACGGGGCTGCCTTCCTCAGCGGCAGTGGGCTGTAGTAACATGCATTATATATACATATATATATGATTTGTCCTTTTTGTAGGATAAGCATATGATAGACGT
Source organism: Phoebastria nigripes (assembly GCA_035582835.1). Lineage (NCBI taxonomy): Eukaryota > Metazoa > Chordata > Aves > Procellariiformes > Diomedeidae > Phoebastria > Phoebastria nigripes. The sequence goes on along the minus strand of JAYKAV010001112.1, from coordinate 2,183,732 downwards.
CACCCCATTGCAAAGACTTCATGACCAGCCTGAAGACCAGACGCTGAGCACCCAAGTACAGGCTCTTGAACTTACATAGATGTGAAAATCCACCTGAGAAAGTTCTTGGTGCAAGTGGGGTCTGCACGGGATCAAGGCCTCAATGAAGAATGGAAAGAGAAGAGGGCTGTAATATAAAAGCAACGGACCTGAATGGTGAAACTATACCTGAGGCTCCTTTATTTTATATTTCTTAGCCTGTTCTCCATTTTCAGTGCAGTGGTTGCATCCTTCCAGATACCGAGGTGATACGGCCAACAGCAATAACAAAAAGCAGTTATTCAGTCAGCAGCTACGAGGTGCAAAATAAATATACGTGGCCAAATCCAGCTTTCATTTCCTTCAGTGGAAATTTGATTGAGCCCTAACTCGTGAATTCTCACATTGGTGTATCGCAACAAACAAATGGCAAGGATCCATGTCAGGAGACGATGTGTGCGCTTTGCAGCTGTTCATACCGAGACTGCAATGCCATTTAACTATCACCGAGCTGACTGACAAATGAAATATTTGTTGAGATGTCTTTGGGTTTAGATGATTCAGAAGAGTCTAAATTTTAAAATTTCAGACTTTTCAGACTTTTCACAACAAGTGCTTGGCAAGAGTGAACATTAGCCCCACATTTCCCGAGATAACATCGTTTCAGTGTAAGCAAGCCTGGCCTCCTATAAATGCTGTTTACGAATGTAGTTGAGGTTTAGGGCATTGTGAAATACCACATCAAATGTTCGTTCATAGTTTCGACACATTGCATTGCTGATGTAATATCACAACACTCTGTATGAGAGTGGTAGCAAGTTTTTTTCCAAGCATGACAGCATTCTTTTCAAGTGGACTTAAGCCTTGATAAACTTCGTAAGTCTTATACAGAAAAGGACTAGTTTAGGCGTCCCTAGCAGTTAATTCATTGATTTTCATTAGCACAGAAGCAACCTGTTGGGTCATGAGTTTTTGCCAAATTTTTATCAGTAGCAAAGCCAACTTAGGGATTCAATCCTTCCTCATGTAAGAAGCCAAAGAAACGTGAAACTGCAGAGAGCAGGGTTCCTATGAAGTAGGTTTTGGACCAATACACGTTTGACAGGTTCCAGCTCCAATGTCAGAAGGACACAAGATCCCCTGCTGACCCTGGCTGTTACCTTCTGAAGAAGTAGTTGGTAAATGACATGGACCCAACTGATGAATGTTCGTCTGAGAAGTCTTAGTGATTTGCATGTGCCCCTAGAGGCCACTATAGGTGTAATTGTATTAAATGAAAACTTATGTAACAGAATAAACTGTGCATTTATGGAAGCATAAAAGAACAGTAAATGTGTTTTATTTTTATATTTATTTTTTAGGACAAAATATACATTTATATCACAGTGGAGAAAGTATACGAAAGTCAGAAATCTCAGTGTCACTTAGTCAAAAAGTCAGAGCGGAGACTGCTTTAATATTCTCAGGGAGCAGCAAGAGCAGGACTGCTCCATGAAGGAAGACAAGTGGGCACCGAGCGTGACCCCAGCACAGGCCATGCCCTCCCCAGTCAGGTCGTAATCCCACAGGATCCAAACACGGTGGGCAGAGCCCGGCAGTGGTTACATGGTCCACGACAGCCCCGTGCAGTGGATGAGTCCAGAGGGTCCAGCCACGAGCAGAAGACAGTGCTATGACGTAGGTTCAAGGTCCATCCAGGAGGCAGGGCTGGAGATAGGTACGCCTGAGCTTAGATGGACCAGAGAGCAGCAGGGTGAGTGAGTGGAGGTCCCGGCTAAAGCTGTCCAGGGCAATTAAGTCCTGTCAGTGCATTCAGAGCCCTGACAAAGATGTACTCAAGGATCTAGGAATATTGCTCTTGTATGTGTGCTATGTTAACACCCACCTGCCTCACCTGCTGCAATGAAGTTAGCTGAATACAGTTTCCCATCTTTCTGATCTCTTATTGCACATTCCATGAGAGTTTTTCCTTTCTCCTAATCACAGTTCTCTGCCTTTTGATTGTTCCTTTTTCCCTCTGCAGGCATACGTACACATTGCTTCCAGATACAGCTGGACTGCAGAAGTCCAATTGTTCATCAGACTGTAGTCTGTTAAAAAGATGTCATTACTCAACATTTTCTTCACTCGCTGCAATCAATCTTTTCTACTTTTTATTTTAAATCACGTATGTAGGGCCATTTCATCTGTATATGTGAGAATTGCCAATGACAAGTATTCCATTAATTTCTTCTATTTTCAGTATTTTTGTTAATAAACAAAGAAAGAAGGCTGTGAATATGAATGTCCTAGGCAATTAAAAACAAAGAATCCTAGAAATACAGGTGTAGGACTGACCTCTAGTCCATCCCCATGCTCTAAGAAAAGAATCAATATGTACATATAAATCATCTCTAAATACATATATCTCGAAGTAGATGTTGCTCTTAAGCACCTTTCACACGTCAGTACTGAGTATAGTTTCAGTAAACCACTGCAAACTGGGAAGTTCAACAATGTGCCTAGCTGCGCACAAAAGAAAGTCATGGATTTTCTCCTAGCATCCAATTTATATTTCCATCCTTCTGTTGTGCAAGTAAAATCTGAATCATAACATATATGTATAGTGACCCAGTCTCAACATGTTTTATATCTCCTCTGAGATGTCCTGTAGGTTTGATTGATAGTCTATATTGCTTTTTGCTTGCAAGTGTGGGACAGAGAGGGAGACATAAGCAGAGATGATGCCTGAGCGGAAGGTTAAGTTCTGGCACTGGCATGGAGTGGGGTTTTTCAGAGGCTGTGCAGATACCTTCTTTTTCTTGTAAATGCACGCCATAGAAAGGAAAACAGCAACACACGCAAGTTAGTCACATTTGTTGAAAATATGGGAAAAGTGTGATTCAATCCACATTAGGGAGAAACTTAACTATAGATTCTCTCCTGGGCCTGCCTCTTGGTGCTGAAGGACAGGAAAAATTTTGTGGTTCATATCTGACTATTGTAAGATGGTGCTCCCTGGTCTTCTTTTCCTTTTTCACTATGAGTGACTCGGAGCAAAGCCATCTTCTAAATGTAGCTTGTTGACACCTTGGTACTGGGCAGAAGGAAACCAGGAATGAAGATTTTTTGGGGAGCAATAATGAAAAGAGAAAATAATTCCTTCCCAACAGTGATGAAGATCTTGAGTTCATGTTGTGCTGGGTGCTAAGGATAACATTACTGAGGTGACTTACAAACTTTTAAAATTATGGATTTTTTATTGTCTGAGAAGTCTTAGTGATTTGCATGTGCCCCTAGAGGCCTCTATAGATTTAATTGTATTAAATGAAAACTTATGTAACAGAATAAACTGTGCATTTATGGAAGCATAAAAGAAACTGTAAATGTGTTTTATTTTTATATTTATTTTTTAGGACAAAATATACATTTATATCACAGTGGAGAAAGTATACGAAAGTCAGAAATCTCAGTGTCAGTCAAAAAGTCAGAGCGGTACCTTACTGTAAGTAGACTAAGACGCTCTGCCTCTGTCAGGGACAGATTTTATAGTTTCATAAACACTCTTTCTACATATTAAAAAAATCAATGGCATTTAGAAAGAAAATAGATATTATACACGCTGGTTTTACCCTTTGAACAAGCACCATTTTACATGTACAATCTTTTCTATTGTCAAACTAATCCCCAAACAATTTAACTTCCGATGCCTTGTCCTTCTGGCCCCACTCTGTGCGTATATTCCTTATTTAGACAGGGTAAGCAATCAAGAATATATTTGGCAATTGCTCAGTACTGTAGGGTATGATGGCCAAATTGTCACCATCTTACCATTACTTTCCATTCCCTGTGCAATTATAATAAAGTGTCCTAAACTTTTATGCTGACTTGCTGAACTCAGATGAAAATCTAAGATGCATTGACAGCGTCTCATTATGTGCTACATTACTTCCCAAGATGCAGAAACATTTTTTACAAGAACACATAATAAATGAACAGTAAATAAGTTAGAAATACTTTAATTTACAGGAGATGAGGCTTGAGATTAGTCCAAATGCTGTGATAGGCCAATATCTGATTTCTAGTAATGCTTTAGTAAGGTTTGCTATCATATGGACTGATGGTGGGAGGTAATTTATTTTTTTAAATTTATTTACTCTGGGTAAAACACTGAAAATTAAATATATTCTATCAGAGAAGATACTGGCAAGACTGTAATGTAAAATGCACTTCACTTAAGCACTTCCTTTAGTTAAACCTGAGTGCCAACAGACACTGCCAAGGAATGAAGACATTTTATTTAAAATTACACTGGCAAGAGACCATCAAATTATCCTTAACATTTTCATTAAATTGAGATACAGATATAGTTAGGGTAGTAAATCTTTTTCAATACAAGGAGTTTATTCCTGAGCCAAGGCCAGATTCAGCAGTAATTGTAGGAACTATTAAGACCTAAAGCCTCATCTACATTACCAAAACAACTGTTCAAGGCTTTAGCCCAGTTTTGAAAAATGGACGGGCTTCATCCTGTATTATAGAGCTAATCAGATCAGCAAACTACAGTGATGTATTTGGATTCCAGTCTGGGATGATCATTCCATGTTTTGTTGGCTTGGTTCAATGAGGTTTTGGGGGTTTCCATTAGGAATCTGAGAATATCTATAGGTTGTCTGCAGTCCATGCTCCGAAGGCTCTAAAACAGTCAAACAACTGCTACCTTTCTTAATATTGACACCTTATTCCTCTATAGGAATGTCGAGCTGAAGAGACTAAGGAACCTTATATCCATAGTTTCTACGAGGAAGAAGTTATTGCCCTATGGTTTCAGCTCCTTTATAAGATCTACATAGCAAAATTTCCCCCCAGAGATTTCTACATTTCATTCACAGCTTCTGATTGAACAAGATCATTTATTTTAGGCATCCAGTCTTCTGAGGAGTGTAGGGGTAAGGGTTTATTATAGTTTTAAAGCTATARTTGTGAGATGTTATTATGTTACTTGGCAAGTGTTACTTAACCATAAATCCTAGTTTGTTTTCTGGGTTTAAAAATTATAAACATATCTAATTCCAATACTAGTGCTACAAAGATGTTCAGCTAAATAATAAAGTAAAGATTAGGATGCTCTTTTCCAAGTCTGCCTGAAAACTTAAGTATCAATTTATTTTAATAGGAATGGAGCATTCAGGACCCTTAGATGTCTTTGAAAGCCCAATTGCAAAGAATAATTGCCCTCAAGTGAGCACAAATATAACTTCACATTTACCTTGTTATCTTTGGCTCACCTTTAACATACCTGGAAGCTCTCCCTATATATAAGCTTTATAAAAACTGCCATTCCAAGCAAATTCCAACATGCTGATTTTATGCTGACAGAAACATATGTGCTATGAGCCAGTACACATCTAGCTGTTGTTAAAACGTGTTCCGCTTCATTTCCTATTTAAATTGGTTGGAGTATTTTCACCTTCCCTTGGTGCCCATGTAAACAAGAGCCTTATCAAATCTTTCATGTGGTTTGAGGAAAACCAGACCAGATTATTTCTTTGGTTTAGGTGACCTGAACTTCTTTGTGATCCAGAAAAACATACACGCACGCACACTTACATGTGTATGTATATGTATTGATATATGGAAGTGTTTTCTTGCAGAAGTTCTCAGAAGAATTTAAAGAGGTCCTTCATAACAGATTACTCATCATTAAAAATGTTAAAGGCCTTGAATGTCTGAAGAAGAAGATCCCAGTACATCCCAACCTATGTCCATTAAGTATGAACACTCAGATGGGTTGTTTGGTGTACAGGACTTTGGCTCTTGTGACAATGACAAAAATTAATGAAAACACAGGCCAATGTCATGCCCACTCAGAAGATAAGTTTTCACCAACCAGCTCTTATGAGATGGAAGTGACCTTCAAAACCTAGTGGAAACAGTGGAAATTAAAGGCAGCTGATAAGCTCATATTGTGAAGACTCATCCAACAATTATTGAAGGGGCACAAATTATGATCTTGTGGAACATAATTAAGAGAAAGCAAGAAAAAAAAACACCACAGAAACCAATTCAGATAACTAAGAGGAAACAATAGTATTCTGATATTTTAAATTATTCTGAAAAATTTACTACAGCTACATCATGGAATCCTAGAAGATTGTTCTGACTTACCTCTGTGCATCGTTCAAGTTACTCAGATTAATTTTCTACATGGGTGTATTAGCTCATTCCTAAATGAGCTGTATAGGTTCTTCTATAAACTTAGATTTTGCACAGCTCAGATTAATTAATTAATTTTGCATTAATTTAGCTTTGCAGTTGATAAAAATCAGCGTGGTTACACAGAATTCAGTAGGGGTGAAGACAGTTTATGCTGCCTTAGAATAAAGTTCCTGAATTTTACTCCTACCTACTCTTATGTTTCTTTATGAGTGACATCAGTGTAATCTAATTTTAGCCGTCTAAGTATTAGGCACCTAGTCTAACCTCTTCATCTAGACCTCTCAACAGAGAGGCACTTCCTTCCTCTTCTAAACTCCTCTCTTATAATGGGTTCAGCTCACTGGATGTGTTTATTGACTGAAAGTTCATGAGATTAGGCACTTGCCATGTGCATGGCTGAAGTTAGCTGGGGTGAGTTCACCCTCCATGTGACTGAAGACAAGCCACACAATAAAGAAGAAATTTATCCTTCATCTTTATGGATGAAGGAACAATGATGCTTAGACACTTCTAAACAGACTTTAAGACCTAAATGACAGAAGAGCAATAAAATTGTTCAGGATTATTATTAGTGCCACAGAAGGATGTTGAGAAGAGTTCCAGAGACTGTTGAGTAATTCCTATTTTACTTTGGTACTGATTCTAAAGGCTGTAGTTAACATCTGCTGTGGAAAAAAACACAGAAATGACATTTGTCTTTTGATCTCTGCCAGTAAATTTGGATTTTCAAAATACCGTTAGGAAGAGATGAAGATGCCACAGCCAGGATTTGGGAGATGTAGTTTAAATGCCCAGCACTTCCACTAACCTTCTGTGTAATCACGATCAATTAAGCTAGCTGGAAAGCAGAGGACCTGGGGTCCTCCTAGGCAAGAAGTTGAACATGAGTCAGCAGTGTACCCTTGCAGCAAAGAAAGCCAACCGCGTAGCAGGCTATATTAACTAGAACGTAGGCAGCAGGTTGATGGAAGTGACTCTTCCCTTTGGCACTTACGAGACTGCATCTGGAGAGCTGCATGCAATTTTGGGCTCCTCAGGGCAAGAAAGACATTGAAATACTGCAGCAAATCCATCAGAGGACCAACAAGATGGTGAGGGGCTGGACTGTATGATACAAAGAGAGGCTGAAAGAATTGCGTTTGTTCAGCCTTGAGACAAGAAGCTGAAGGAAAGACCTTACTGCAGTTTATAACTATCTAATGGGAGTGTATAGAGAAGGTAGAACCAGACTCCTCTTGAGGCAATGACACAAGGTGCAACCAAGAGGCAATGGACACAAGTTTCAATGAGGGAAATTAGGGTATTTTCAACTAGATATTAGGAAGAAAATTTTCATGGTAGAGGTGGTCAAACACCGGAATGGGACCCAGATAGATACCTTGTGAAACCTCCAACCTTGGGGATATTCAAACCTACACTGCACAGGGTGCTGAGCAATCTATTGCCCTGCTTTGCGCAAAGGGTTTGGACTAAGTCCACAGGTCCCTTCCAACATCAACTGTTCTCTGATTCTGTGATTCAGTTCACCTAACTAATAGCTATAGTGTGGTCATTTACATCTGAGCTGGTTGCTCTGGGTTCCCTTTGACATCAGTGTTGTCACTCATCCAACACTGACTTTAAGATGAGACATACCAGCCCATGCTCAGTATTGTTGCTCAATTGCTGAGACAGAGGGGAGTCCCTTCTAAGCCACAAAGATTTAGTGATATCAGTCCCACACTCTTTACCTCTCTTTCACATTTGTAAAGCAGAGATATTCCTACCTCAGTATTTTTTTGGAGGAACACATTCGTTAATATTTGAACCTCACTCAGAGACTGTGATGTTGGCTGCTATATATGGAAAGAGAAAAAAGAAAGAAAGTCTTCCAGATGATGACAGCACTGTGGCTCCCTGCTCTCCTAAGCAATGCCAACAATAATTTTAAAACAGCCTTTTATCTTCAAACATATTTCAGAGCCACTTCAGAGTGAGAAGAGCTTCTTAACATATGAACTTTCAGATGGCTGGGTTGAAGAAAATATGGAGCTTTCCTTTAAACAATTAGAGCCCATTTTGCTAATCAATTTTTGTCAGGCACCTAGAAACATTTTTCATATCAGATTCCAAATTGTCTTGAACAGTATGAACTAATGACCTTTTATCAGTCCAGTTTGGGGCACTCCGATACATCCCTGCTCAAATTAAATAAATCACAAGCCTTAATTAACAAAGACTGGCATGACTGCAAAAGCAATGAATTAGTTTGTACGCTATCTGAGAGATCACAAACGTACAGTAGTTACAATTAATGGATTTAATTTTAAATGCTGGGGCCCCTGCATGAAAGTGCCTGAGAAGTCCATCCTGGCATTCTTATTACTCTTTAATTATAATTGATGTACCCGGGAAAGATGTCAGCAGTGTACATTTTAATACAGGTGCTAGTCTCCCTTAAGAGCTCATAGTCCTTGCTTGAAACAGTCAATGATATGCAACAAGATTTTGATGAAATCCAAATTTATTAGGGTTATTAAAAGTTATTAATTATTTGGCACTGTAGAGATGTAAGCTGGTACTATTTTTTTAATAGACAGCTTTATATATTTAAGTTTGAGAATTGAGGTTTATTTTTGCTTTAAAATACTTCTGTCCCTTTTGGCCCCCTTCTGCCATTCCTGTTTCTTGCAGATTTCTCTCTTTTTTTTTTTTTGCCTCCTTAGGCTGAGCTCTTATCTTCCAAGCAGATATTTCCAGCTATTTTCCATGCTTTTTTCCAGCCTCAAGAGAGGTCTTCACTGCTCCACTATCACTGTTCTTGTGTGAAGCAGCTCCCAGGAGGTTAAACCAGCAATGAACAGTTAGTCAAGTCTAAAAAATAAAGTCAGCTAACATCAGCAGAAGATAAATCCATCTTCTGTAAAATGACATCAAGTCCACTGGCATTGTTTGAGGTGTCAAGCTTGATCTGAACATAAGTAGCCTGATAATTATATGTTTTCCAAGGGTAGTCCCCTGCTTCCCTCCGTCCCACATGCAGCCCAACAAGCAGGGTTGACACCAGGCACAGATGAAGTCAATAGCTGCCGAGGGCAGCCGGCTCTCAAGGGCAAGACAACAGCTCTGCTCTCACTGCACACTTGCCTGTGCCATCTGGAGAACAAGGCCAGCAACTCCTGCCTCTGCAGGAGGAAGCAGGCTATAAAAAGTGGCAGCAACAAGGAATGGGGTGGACAGTCCCAAAAGTAGACAGCATTGCCCCAACCCATCTGTCCCCTGAGGAGCAGTGGCAAGGTCAGCTCAGCCGGGATCTGTACCCCACTCTCACTCCCAGCTTGGTCCTTCCACCTTCTCAGAGCTGGCTGGACCACACTCCCAGCCCTTCATCCCGAGGGTGCTCCTGCCCAGTTCATCAAATCTCCTGCAAGACACTCTGCCCTCTTCCTGCAGGATGAGTTTAAAAGAAATATTTGTGCTGCAGCTGACTCTCATAATTACAGCACAGACCTTAAGATAACTTGTCCTTCTCTTATGGCCTCAACTTCTGGAGTTACTATACTATAGGAAAACTCCATCAGTCAGTTAAAGAGGAAAATTAATTTTCTGGTTACAGAGACTGCAAATGGCAAGCAGGTGAGTCCTGAAGGCTCATAAAAAACAAAAGGCAATTAAAATTAATCCCATATGGATTTCGTCATTGACTTTACAAAAGGTTTGTCATTGACTTTAATGCAGCCAGAATTTTCTTGATTCCTTTAAAAAAAGTGTATTTTTTAAGGATGTATCATGATTATTGGGTTGTGATTCATCATTTTTGAATATTTAGAGTTGGCAATAAAATATTTTATGGAACTGCGTAACACAAGTATGACCATTTGCTAAATTTCATGTATTTTGCATCTCTGGAGCACAGACATATAATTTAAAAATTAAATTATGTAAATTGAATAATAGAAATAACATCTAAACTGTGTTTTGTATTAATTATGTACTAACTTTCATCAGTTCCATATTCTCTGCTTACCAATTAGTCCCTACAGCAATTGCAGTCAATAACAGTGTTTAATGGTGGAGAATCAAAACAAAATACTTTTAACTGAGAAATGGAAACTTGCTTACAAGCTTTGCTTGCTTTGCACTATCTGGTACCCTAGTCTTAAGAAAATAAAGGTTTTGGCCAGATAAGAACACTGGTTTGGTCTCTTGTGGAATACAGGACGTGGAATTTGATCCATTTGCCTCTGCAGTGATATATACACTTTGGATGTAGGACTTGAAAAGGCATCCTACATCATGCACTCTGGTTCCCTGCTACCGCAGATTCCATACATACAATCTTTTGCACAAATTTATGGAGCTCCATCCTAGGAACACTTGGGCTGTTTGAAGTAGAAACTGATGGGTTTCCCCTTCAGGAATTTGGCCAATCCCTGTTTGAGTCCATTTATCCTTTTGGCCTCTGTAACATCCTCCAAGAGCAGAATCCTGTTGCTGCATGCCTATAAATGCTCTGTGTGAAAAAGTAACGTCTTCTGTTTAAGTTTTTTACTTGAGTGTTTATTGGTTCTCCTTCAGTGTTTATGCCTTTCCCATTTTCCTGACTAACGCCATTAGAAGCTGTTGCAGAATCTGATTGAGCCTAAAACCCTTCTAATTTCTAGCCCAACTCTGTTCATGGTCAATTTATATCCATTTGTTCTTGCAGCAGCATTGGCCTCTGTCTTATCTGGTTGAGTGTTGATAGACAAAATCTTCTTTCTGCCCCGTCGAGTTTTGCTAGGCTAGGCAAGCCTTGCTCTGCTGAGTTAGGTGAGGTTGCCAGAAACAGGCTGAGTCAATCTATCAGCCTCTTGCCATTAAAAGGGATGATCCCTGATTTTTCTCTTCCTCCTCCTCCTCCTCTCTCTCCTGGCCATGCATATGTTTCCTRTGCAAACGGTTCTGGCTCTTGTCTGACCTTTCAATTTAGCTGATTAAATGGGCAGAAAAATAACCCAGCAGAAAACATGAAGAGTTTTCTGCTGGTTTAGTGAGCAGGATCAGTTCGGCAGGTGGTCAAAGCTAGGCTGGTTCAGGCCACCTCTAGGAACCGCACCGACTGTGTCTTCTTGTAAGATCGGCTCACCACTCCCTTCATCATCCTATTAGCCCTTCTTCACACTTTTTGTCAACACGGCTGACCAGAGCTGGGTGCTGTGTTGCAGGGCAGGTCTCCCCTGTGATAGTGAAACTTTCCTTTCACTCTTTGAAGTACTTCTGTGAACGCATCGTTTCCATTTACTTTTCTCATCTCTGCATAACATTGTTGTCTCCTAATAGTCCTGGTATTCACTGGTACATCCTGATCTTCCTTTTCCTCAGACATTTTCGGCTGATGAATTCAATTCACAGCGAAAGTTCCTCTGATGGTTCCCCTAAGGCAGGACGCTTTTGAACGATGAAATTTGTATTCAGTTTTGGATTCCAGTACTTTCAGTTATTCAGTACTTTCTTTCTGATGGATATTCAGATTCACTTCAGTATTGACAGTGCCTCTCAACTTTTTACTATTGGCAAATTCCTCATGTGTGTGTCACAGCCACTGATAGAAATATTGTGCAAGACAGGCCTGAGGCTGGACAGGCACTGGAGAACATCTCTGGTGACCCTTCAGCTTAGACAATTTCTGCTTGACTGAAGTTTTTCTTCACTAAGCTGGGATTACAGTCATTTTAAGGAAAATGTAATGTTGCAAAGCAGCCAGATTATGCCAGACAACTTGACCTTGATTTTTTTCCTCACCATCCAAAGTACTGTAAAGCCTAAAAAAGAGGAGAAGTGAAAAAGAAAAAAGAGTAAAAGATATATAGGTTAAGTACCATCAATTACTGTAGTCCTCTTGTTATTTTAATTTGTTCATATGAAGCTTTTTAAATAGGATTTGTTTCTAGAGTAGACTATCTTTGGAAGGCTTCCTGGAAATGGTATATTTTAAAGCTAACTTTAAGTGAATAGAAGGTCATGAATTTGTTTCAAAAGGAGACTGGCTCATGCATCTGATCTCCTTATTGCTTACAACTGCTGTTAATAATTTTCAGGTGACTATGCTAAAGGATTTTAGGAAGTTTATTGTTATTTATTTTGCAGCTAACGAAATCCCTTGCCTCCACTGTAATTATTTTTAAATTACCATGATGTGGCATGTTTAACATGGTTGGGAGTCACCAGGTAGTATACCACAGATAATCTTCAGATATTTATTTACCTGACCATAGAGATAAAACAACAAGATCTTGAATGTTAGCTTGTTTTTAGTTGTAATGAAGTTATTTTTAGAAACTGTTGTGATGAAGTTTGATCTTTCTTCCTGACTCTGCACCAAACTGACATATTTCCTAGGTAAAGCTCCTGTCCTCAGGAGCCACACAAGCAAACAAAACACCATGTGATGCAAAAAATATACTGCCTTTGATATGTATTTGTTGGCCCTGCACTGTCCACTATCTATCTAGTATGCAAGACCGAAAAGGGAACCAAATTTTGCAGATATGTTTAACTTTTGAACTCAAGAAAAACTGTTTACTTAGTTTCAGACTGTTGCTGCTAGAATTACAGTTTTGCAGAGCAGTCTCATGCTGTACTTAATATGCTAGCAATACGTCACTGCCGATCATTAATTTACTAAATAAAGTATCTCTGGTAACAATTTCCCAAGACATGACATCTTTTGTAGATTGTATTTTGGTTTTAAGAACATTAATCTCAAGAAGTCCAATAACAAGGCCTGATGGAAAGTAACATTTTCCATAGCATAACCCTGGTATCTAGAAAAAAAACCCTACAGCTGAGTGGATATAGAGAAAGTATAATTATATTCAAAGAGCAGTTATTGCTGTACTTGCATTAACCTTGCAAGTCTCATGCCTAAAATGTCTATATAATGTATTTAACCTTGCATTTGATAATGAAATATGATGAACAGATCATTGTAGCAAAGTGTGGAAGATGATCAGGAAACGCTTACCAACCGGCACTGCTAGAGTGCACGTGATCAAATGCTGCAATATGAAAACAAGAAATATGGCTGTAAAAACATACAACGTGACAGATAAGGAAAAACAAAGCAAGAGAGAGAAATGTCAAGAATTCAAGTTATTTTGATCATGGTAGGTCATCTAGAGACTTCCTGAAATTGGAGTTTCATTGTTTTTGAAAAAGTAGTAAAAAGTAGCCATTACTTTTGAGAGTTTGGGTCTAATAGACACGAGAGTGAGGAAAGGCTGAAAGTATTTATTACCCTGAAGAGACGAGGCAGAGACTGCATGGGTTGCCCAAGATCAGGTAGGAAAGCACTAGCAGAGATCAGCAGAATTTGGTGTGGACCTCTTTTTGTCCTCTTTCCTGTAAACGGGCTGGGCTGCAAAGGTTTAGTTTAGCATGGAAGTTTAACCTATAAAGCAGAAAATGCTATCAGTAGTTTTGCAGTGAGGTTATCTATTACTCATGTTAAAACCTTCCAAAGTTATTGAATCCCACATTGATTCTATTTGTCAACATTTTACTTTTCCTTGTTAATCCATGATCCTTCAAAAACACTCAGATTATTGGTGTTCAGGCAACCAAGTGACAAATACTTTTGGAATTAAAAGAAAATAGACATATGGCTGGTATTTACAGCAAAGTTAGCTGATGTCATCATTGAAATGTAATTTCTAGTCATAGTTAAGTCCACATACAGAAACTTTTAATGTGAGTGAGATAATGTGTTAACTCAAGTTGGTTAAGCCACCGGGGTAGAGATGCTGAAGTAGCCTGGTCCATGCTCAGTACTTACACAGCCACTAGACAGTGTGAACCCAGACCAGCTCTATTTATCGAGGGCCTTCTCACAAATCCTCTGTGAGCCCAAAAAGAAATGTTCTTCCACGTTCACTGGGAATGAAGATGCTGAGCAGATCAGCTTTTACCAGTGCCGTGAATTATAAAACTTGGCTTTGTCAGACAAATGAATAAATGCAGAGAACCATATGGGCACAATTTGAAAGTTAGTTTGCCGTGTAATTCAATTCAAGTGAAGCTAGCTCAGAAAAAGAAACCTAAGGGAAAAGAAATTGTGTTACCTCTCTAGCAATGACACTACTGAGGCTAGATTAATTCATAGCAATTATGGACATTGACCCCTCATAGTATCAGACCACAGTTGGCAAATGGTGCAATTTTCCATCACCCAAAAAACTAGAATGTTCGTGCTTAATATTTGAGCATTAAAACTGCATGAAGTCATCTAGCTATACAAATTCTGCATCATTCCTTCACAGTTAGTAGTCATCTTACACAGAAAAAAAAAATCCAAGTCTTGTCATGTTATTTGTCTTGTGCATTTAATTTCTATGACAAGATGACAGATACAGTTTTGGAGGCACTGTTTAATATGAAACCACCAAAATGTCTCTCCATTGAAGGTTTCATTGAGATATGCCCTTAAAGCAGGAATTTAGATATTTTTGTACTACAAAAAGTTATAGTTGACTACAGTAAGTTTTCTGAAAATTTACAAATGCATTTGTTGAACAGCTTATACAATATAAGAAAATCAACATAGTTCTTTTGGGGGTTTCATTGTTTTTCTATTTTTTAGTAGTAGTAATATGAGGTTTTCATCCTGTTTACCCTGTACTGAGGCCTTCATATGAAAAGCAGTGTTAAAGGTAAAAAAATACAATGTTTCAGAGATTTACTGATGTCAAGTCTGGCTACTAGACTGTAGCAAAACAAAGACAGAAGGTACACTCCAGCTGTATGAATCTGCTGATGTAGCACCTCTTATTCCTTGGATTTGCTGTTCCTTTTTCTTTTTAATTATGTTCGTGGCAATAGCAGTGTACTATTTTTAAATTTTGGCAGTTTAAAAATCTTATAAATTTTGGGAAAGACTGAAAGTTGGTTCAGTAATATCTTTTTGTGCCTTGCCTCTGCAATCTGCAAATCATCATGTGAGTGTTGTCACTTAATGTTCCACTGCTTATTATTTTGGAAGAAACATTTTCTAATGTAACAAATGGATCCGATCACAAATGGACTTAAAACTTGGAGGATTAATGGATTTGATGACAAATACTTAGGCAGCCCAGCACTTCGGATTGCAAGGACATTTGCGTTTAAAATAGGAATTAAATTATTTTCTAATATATGAATAATAAGATGTCTCTATCCCAAACTCTTACTCATAGGAAACCAAACCCATTAGCTGAAAATGTTAGAGAAAGCCATTACATTATGTTCTAACCATTTTTGAAGCAGTTCCTTTGGAAAATTTTATTGGCAAATAAAATTCTTCTTTGGATCTGTCTAACAATAGAGTTTCTGAAGTCTTTAGGTTGAAAAATGACCCATTTGTAGATTATTCTAAAATCTAGGACATGGACTATTTTAAGGTTTACTAATATGTAAATGTTGGCTTTAATAGAGTCACCACAGTTTTACATTCCAGAGCTTGTCATACAACACTCTTCCCAAAATGTATATGTTGTAAATTACTTTCCAAATTAGTTTGTCATAAAGTTTTTTCATGGCAAATATTGCGTCATACAATTGATTTTGTATTAATTACTTCTGATGAAGAATAAGCTGTGCACTGTATTTCTCCAGCACAAGTCACACAGAGAACAGCAGAAATAACATATTTTATCAGAGGAGTAACTTCAGCTTTGCCAGTTGAGTGATTCAGCATTTCGCTGAGTTATAAACTCATCTCCTGCAGGGTGAGAGCCTCTTGGCTGAAGAAGCCCCTCACTAAGGCCCCATCACTGCAGTCTGAGCCCCAAACTTGCCCTTTTTCTGTCTCCCTGCCATTCTGCCAGCTCCTACAGCAAGCGGCTCTGTGGCAGTCCCAGTTTTCGCGGCTCTAGAGAAAAGCTTGAAATGCAAATCAGCCAAGGATGTTCATAAACTAGCAATCAGAAGCACTCAACTATTTGTGGATTTTGTTATCATTTTTAAGCCATGCARGGTCTTGCAAGAGATCTTTCAGAGTGACCCAGTTTGATGTCTTCCTCCGTTCCTGTGGGGAATTCCAGCAGTTCAACCCCATCATTACTGCTTCAATGCACCGGCCTGATATAGCGGCTCTGGGGCCGTGGTGAAGGTGCTCAGCCACAGGTTTGAAGGCCAGAGCACCATGAGAAATCAATCTGACCCCATGTAACTAAAACCAAAGAAATCCACCAGCGATCCCACACCTTCCTGTGAAGGATCATTTACTGCACGGTACTGGGAGGCTGGTGCCAAAAGTTCACACAGTCACACGGTGGCTTCTTCCAGTTAAGCCATTTCAGATGTATATGATCTCTGACTATTGTACAAATCATTCTGTGGATGCAAGCATTACAATAACAGGTATCACCATGCACACATAGACAGGAAAAGAGGAAATGGGATGAGACAGCCTGAATATCGGACAGGAATTACCCCTTTACAGGACAAAGATGACCTGAAAAATTTTCTTTTAAACTGGGCTTCTATCCTTTTTTGCTTCTTCACAACATGCCAGGAAGGCCTAAAATCTGTTGCATTTATGCAGTTTGGGCTTCACGAGCAATTTTTTTAGGGTGTTCTTTTATTTCTTTTTTTAGACTTCTTTAGCCAGCTCCTGGCTGCACCAGAAATCCGTGGTGCCTTGCAGCTGGCGAGTCAGGACATCACAAGAGACAAGAGACTGACAGCTGTGGAGATGATCAGTCAGATGGCTTCCACAGGACTTCTGGGTGGTTTTGGGTTTAACGGTTGTTTCATTTCAGTTGCTGACATTTGGGATATAAGACATCAGCGCTCTCTTTTGGAGACAGAATACTCCCACCCTGACACCTGTGGTCAGAGAAATCACAGCATGCGCCTTCCAAGTTACCAAGCCCCACCTAGGAAAACCAGAAATGACCAAGATACCAAATCTTTGCTAATTTTAAGGCAATAATGAAGTAGAAGAAACCTTTTATTTAAGAAACAAGGCAAACTCTTCAGGTGTTAACTTTATAAAGGCCTACAGTGAAAGACACAACCTGCTCTTAAGAGTCATTTTCATGTTGCTTTTAAAGACGGAGCAATTGGGAGTTCTGAAAGCAGAGAAAACCCTAAAGAAATTATAGAGGTCAATTTAATAACCAAATTAGTTAAGATTAATGCTCCATACTTTTTTATTTTCTAATCCTCGTAGAGGAAGTTTCAAATGACACAAATGTCTGATGAAAGATGGCCATCCGCTGGAGTTTCCTCCTCCTCACCTACAAGATTTTACATGGAGAAGATTAAATTGGCTGGCTTCGCAGCCCTATTTCCTCTTAAGCTCATTGCTCCATTCACTCGGTTACTGCCCACCATTTGCTAACGTTATGGCTAGGAAATTCCCTGCAAAAGCAAACAAGAATGAGGTACGAGAAATCCCACAAAACTCTTTCCTCAAAAAAAAAAAAAAAATTATTAAAATACTTTAAAAAAGCATTATATGTATTCCTCACTGATTCAAAAACATAGAAAAACAACAGTATGGTACCAGTATTCATGCATAGCCCTCTGCCACCCTAGTGCTAACCCACAGGAGCAGATTTACACTGCACCAACGCACTTGCTTTCCAGTCAATACCCACACCCACAACATTTACACCATGAAGAGGCAAAATGTTGGGCTTTTCACAGCATGGGGAGGAGATGTTCTGTCCTTCCAGCCCCTCAGATGTCCAGGGGATGAGAAACCCTCTGTTCTTCAAGGGACATGTCTGTCCCCATCACCTGTACTCTGCAAGATGACAATACATATTCTAAAACACATATGGCTAATCTGCACCCACAGGTATTTGCCCTGTGTTTACTGAGAGAAATCTGTGCTAAGAGCTGTGGCCTTCTGCTCCTTATTTCCTTCTGCCTTGCCAGTACCTCTCTCCAAAATCCTACAGAACTCAACTGCTCCCAGTGTTATCCTTGGGATCATGGGAAGATGCAGTGAGGCAAAAGGAATGATGTTGCTCATGCTGGTTTCTGATCCTCCTGATGATTCTTTAGATGTTTCGGATTCCTTTAACCGATTTTGTGCTAAAACACAGGTTTTCAGCTTTGCAGACTCTTAATTTAAGGCAATCAAGCCGCTTACAATGTAATACTGTCAAATGCAATAATGCAGGATAAAGTTTACAATATCTAAAATCATGGTTACAGTGTCATGGTGGTCTGGATTTTTTTTTCTCAGTTTCTTTCAGATCACATCTGGTACAGTTTCAACATTTTTTCATCTGCAAACTACATGTGGAATGAGAACGATAATAAAGTTGCAGCTACAGAACTTGGGCTGATAATGAATAAACCAGAACAGAATCCAAGGATCCGGGATGGAAAGCATTGTGATTTTGTTAGCTGAGTTTTTATACTGACTTAGTTCCCAGAAGTTTAGAAGTTGGGCCTCAGCTTAATCCAGCAGGATTTGGGTCTTTTATTATTTTTACTTCATTGTTTTTTAGGTTTTTACAACATGAAGCTGCCACTCAAGTCTCTCAGCAGTTTGGATAACTCACACAGGAAGAGTGAGCTGTATTTTGTCTGCCAGAAAACATCCCCAATTCCCCCGACTTCAAAGAACGCAGGGCTGGATCCTGATGGTCTGCTTTGCTTCTTTGTCAGAAAACTTTGTTTTTCACAAAGTTAAAGTACTACTTTACAAACCCTGTTTGTACATGAGGATAGTACAAGAGGGTTGGGTTCTCCGATCAGGCTGAGCTGTGTTCCGCCTCGAGAAGACACGAGGACAAAGGAAACCTGGACACAGCCATCCTAATCCTGGGACCAGTAGGCTGTTCTTCATGAATCCCAGCTGCCCGTGGCCCCCAGGATTTATGGTTCACCATAATGGTGGGATTTTGGCTATATCCCTTTCCCTAGGAACACATACAAGGGTCAAGGTAAAGCTGACTTCCAGGGTCTTTGCGATGTTGAATTGCTAGAAAATAATTATGGAAAGTATAAAATAAAATTAAATGTCTCCTCTCCTTACAACACCCATTTGCTTTGATGCCTGATGAAAACTTGTCAATAGTTCCGAGATTCTGGAACTGGCATCTGTTGTGGTGTTTCATCATTTTTTKGTGCTTTCCTACCTATCCCTGTTCTTCACCTCTTGGGTTTAGGACTGTTTTGTCTTGGGTTTATATAACACCCAGCACATTGGGACTCAACACAGACAATACATAACATTGCAACAATAATTAAAATTAGAGGCCAGTATCCAGTACTGCCAGGGAGAAACATCAGGTTTTCTCATTCAAGGCATTCCTGAGAGAAAGCAAAAGCAAGATCCCTTTCCTTTCTTGGCACTGAGTCACTGATGTGACTATCAATTAGACATTTTAGGAGCAACAAAGATTATGATATGAATGCAGTTTAATCAGTCATTTTACAGCAGCAACTGTGACAATTAGAAGTGTTTTAGCACTTTTAGGTCAAGATTAAAAATGATAGCATTTATTGCTGCTGATTTAGAGATTAACATTGTGCCAATTAATCAATTACTCAGTATAAAGAATTGACAATTCATTGACATTCTTCTTCCAGGCTGGCAAACTACAATTTAATAGTTGAGGATTTAAAAATACATATATATGGAGCTAGAACAACAGCTATTTCAGAAGAAAGGCATCTGGGAAAGTATAGGCAAAATAAAAATAACATTGAGAACCTCGGCAGTTTTCATCAACCTCTGTAGCCACAGGGTTATTTCAGAATGAAAAATCAGGTACAGCATTTGATTTTTGTGCAATACATAAAACCACTCTGAAGCAAGCATCCTGGGCTGCGGTACACAGGCAGCCTAGGAATYGCCTCCTCTCAGCCCTAGTTCCGCTGCGGCCTTTCTTAATGAGTTGTCTGAAGGCGTTTGAGGAGAGTGTAATGAATGAATAACCTAACAGGCAATTCTCCTTTAGCTTTCTCATTGGGCTTAACCATACCTATATTTCTTGTCTCAAAATAATCCAAACTGCGTGTTAAATCAAGGCTCTAAAAATAACCATTCCCACCCGATACCCTGTTCTGATGCCAGAAGTCAGAATCACCTGGAAAGCTATTTCCGATTTGGGCAAAAGCAGAGTCAAGCTTTGAATGGTGCCTCCAGACTAGTGTTTGTGCTGGTGCTAGAAGAACCAGCACCGAAGGAGTTACATGGCCGTGAAATTTGTGTGAGAGAGGAATCTGTCCTGAACTTCCAGGGTGATTCCCACCTAGCCCAGGAGAGATAGAGATTATTGTTTCCAAGGTGCTGAGAAACCATTGTGCTGTGGGCTGGTGGACTTACCTGGTTTCTCTACTCAGAAGATACTGTCTCAGTAGATAAATCATCTACATCAAAACAATGTGGCTACTATGGCTACATAGTACTGTGCTACTCACCCAGAAGACTATATACCAGTATCCATAAGGTATATTTGCATCTGTGCATATTTGCAGGAAGGAGAAAGAAAAAGAAGAAAGTCAAAGGTCCAAACTCAATCCCATATGAGTATTCATACACACACAAAAATTGTATAAATGCAACATACCAATTTTTTTTTGTTATTTGCATGAAATCTACCAGTAGGAAATGGAAGAGCGAAAGAGGCCTTTTGCATTTAAATAACTTGTTAATGTCTGGAAACCCAAACAGTCACAGAACAGCAATAAAGAAGCTCTTCAAATGTTGCTGGAGGATGTCCATAAAGAGGATATAATGAAAAGGACTGCCCAAATGTGCAAGGATAATATAGTTAATGTATTACTTCTTTTATTATTTTATCATCTTTCATTAATTGCTGGCATCTTTCCTGCAGGAGCCAGTTCCATGAAAAGGGCTTTTAGTCAAATGTCCTAAATGAAACAACCACTTAGAACCCAAGAACAAGGTTGAAACAAGGTTCACCTGACTTCTCTAAATCACACTGGAAGGGTGAAGGCAAAATACCACATTGGTTTCATTTTGTGGCATCCTAATGTCAGGATTGAACCAGACTCCACAGAACAGTGTCCCCAGGAGTACAGCTACACCTGTATTCTGGAGTAAAGACCAGGTCTGAGAGCATTAAAAGGTATTTCTATCCACCTTGCTGTCTGTCAGTTCACCTGGGCTTGGGCTTTAACTGTCTTTTCTGAATTCAGAAAGAATCAAGCCTGGGATATATGCTGGCCAAGTAGGCTGTAACATTTTTTACTCTTCCTAGCCAAATGGCCAGGCCAACACTTAGGCACCGAGCAAGCTTGGACTCTCCCCTCCAGGGAGTCCTGGGCTTGATTTTGAACAAACAAGAAAGAGGCTTGGCCAGTGCAAATATTTCCCCTCGGTTTTGGCTATTGAAGGTCAAACAGCTTTTCCAGAGACCCTAGGAGCACTTTACCAGGACAGGAGAAGCAGCACAGAGGCAATGTCCTTGTGCAKAGACAGCTATAACAACAGGTAAGTGGATCTCCAGGTGAAACAACGGGGAGCAAAGGCTGGTACCCACAACAGGGTATGTTCATCGACGTCACTCTACATCTCCCACTCGCTCACCTAAGCCAGCAAAAGTCTACTGTGTAGGAATGCCCATAATGGGCACAGGGCCTGGCTCCAGGGAGTAAGCGAGAGGGTCAGGTAACATTTGGAAAGGCCTATTTCAGATTTCAGTTCCGTGCCATGACATTCCCATGTACAGGCACTTCAGAAATGGAGTCCAAGGAAGGGGACATACTGCCTGCTCTGAGCTCTGGGCCAAGTCAGGTGAAGTCCACAGAACCATTCCTACTCCATCTCAGTGGGCTTTGAATCAAGTCCTTCATGCAGGAGGGCTTGGATAACTTCTCTTCAGAAGCAGCAGTGACCACAGTTACACGCCATCCTACACCCGCTTGAGAATATCCCTGTCTCTTCTCCTGTAGCTTTTAGGATCCACAAATACACTCCCAAGTCCAATGGTTGATCCCATCTTCTTTACCAGAGAAAGGTAATGAACTCGACTGCATCAGGGATATGGAAGTCACCAATCACATGCAGATGTCACCACTTTTGACTGACTGATTTTTATTAAAACTCAGTGAGAGTCAGATATGATATTTCCCAGCATCCACCACGGGTACTTCCTTAATCACGAGGTATCATTTTTATGTTCCCATTGCAGTCGTTTGCCATTCTTCTGCAGTGGAGACTTGCACTTGTCCCTTTTCCAGCTAGCAAATGTTCAGCCCACATTAAAAATATAAAACAGCAAGGATATTCTAAAATTTATGGAGAAAATGTCTAGAGAGAAACCCATTCGCTGATACTGGAGTAGGCACCACAGAGACAACTCAGAGAATCAGCAGCAGCCAGAAATGAAGGCAGATTTTCTTTGTCAGAACAAATTTTACAAAAATCCTGTGCTTTTGACCTTTAGACCGTAACAACTGATTTTAGTGAAATTGCTCTCAGGTTGCTTGACAATAGTTGGGAGGAGAATGAATCCATATGTCTTCACTTTATATTAATTTCTAACACTGTAAGTAAGCCTAAAGGGCTGCTTTACTCTAGGCAGCGTGCGCAGAACAAAAGAACAATCCCTGTCTCTTGCACAGGGTATGTTGCTGCTTTCGCTTAATGACTCTAATTAAGCTATACTTAGTTAACTGGATTTAACTCTATCTGGTTAAACTGATATAAGGGAAACATACAGAAGTCTTGATTATATTGGTTAGGACTGCACCAGTTTGTAGCCTTCTGGTTTGGGTCTGTGCTTGCTGAGAGTTTGGTGTCAGGATGCACCAGAGCTGAACAGAAACTTTTCAACAAAATCCTTTCCAATAAACAAAGTGTTTCACAGAAACACATTGGCTTAGAAGAAAATGTTTCCTCACTCCTGGTTGGAATTTCTGGCCAGAGAGAAACAAAAAAATTGATTTCAGGACTCACCTGCCTCAAGGGGAAAGGGACCAGGTCTCTTACACCCCACACAATTGTCCAAATCATGCAGCACTCTGGTTTTGTGTGTGCACGTTTATGTATGGGACTGCGTGCCCATGGGTTTGTGTGTGAGATTGTGTTTGTTTGCTTGGGTCTCATCTTCATTCTGCATGAGAAGCATCAAATAAAGATGAACAGAACTGCTAGTTTTGGCAAGTGCTGACAGCCACCAGTTTGATATGTTAAAAAGGTCTGTGGGGAAGACTCAGTGCTTTCCACTCACAGAGTACAGCCTGCTCTCTTCTGTTCATGCTCATGTGAGGACTTTCTGACAGTGCATTAAACATTGCCCAGCCCTGGCACATCCATTCCCCATCTTGATTTGGGAAGGCTCTTGTGACAAGAACCTGCATCCCAGGGACTGAGACCTGTGGATGTGGGAAACCATCATTGCATGCAGCCTCAGACATCGCTCTTTCCCACTCATCCTGCCCCAGAAGACTCTTGGGCTCTCTGATGCCCTGTATCAGAGGCAACTGCTGCTCATAAATAACTGCTAAAGCAATTGCGATGTCACCTGAGGTAGCATTAGGACCATCAGGCATGTTAAGTTCATGGGATCCCATCCAAACACATTGAAACGTAAGACTGTTTTGTTAAACAAAGTAACTTCAAAGCATGAAGTTACTGTCAATCCACAGATGGGGAAGTAAGACACAGAGCAGCCGTGAGATTTGCCTGTTACAGAACGGGTCACAGGTAACATCCACCGTGCTTACAGAGAGTATTTTTGCACAAGGGAAATAAGAATTTGAAGGCAGTTCCTCGCTGAACAAATTTAACTCTTCTGGTTTATGCTTTTGCAAGATCATTCACGAATGACCTGGGAGCTGCAAGTAGTCACTAAGTTGGGTGAGCAGTTCCAGCACATGTTTACAAATTATGAAGTTATTTTTCATGGAATATTTGCTCTCTCTGACATGTACCACATGGTGATCTTCCTGCTGATTGATTGGCAGGGTGAAAACTTTGAGCGTGAGAAATGTGATGATTCACAGTAAAGGCCGTTCTTGGTAAAGAAAATGAGGTTTCCCATCGGCAAAGATTGACCGTCGTGTGGTGACTCAGAACAAGGGCAGAAAACACACTTGCTCCACAGACACAAACCATACACCGTCCTGGCCCTGAAGAGCAAATTAAAAGAGACAAGGACACACCTGCCACAAACAGCTTCTGGAAATCTGCATGATGGTTCCCATAGACTGGTGTGTCCAAGCAGCTTCAGGGCTTCTGTAATGGTTTTTAGTTTTGCTTTTTAACTGGGGACAGTTGTGAAAGGAGTCCCTCTGTTTCACATAAGACTCAGAAGTCTGCATGAGCTCTTGTGAGATGGCCTGGACAGACCCAAAGACCGAGCATTTCTACACCACCCATTGAAGACCACCCAAAGGCAGCCATCCTGGCAGATTCTTTCCATATAAAGGTAAGATCTTCAAGCACTGGTTGCATTAGGGCTTACTGGGGGCATGAGTAATCCTTCATATCCAAGACTTAGTCATTTAGCATCTCACAACAAGAGCTCTCAGCCAGGTCCAGGTAAGTTATCTACAGGCATCTTGCAGGTAGTCTGCGTGGGAGCCACATGGGTGCAAGATGCAAAGAAGGACAGACTGGGAGATTATGAATGAATGAGCAAGCGACACTGTGTTGGGTTAATCCATCTATGAGATTAAAACTCACCCTAAAACCGAAAATAGTTAGTCTGCAGACAAATCAACAACATGGATTGCAATCAGATGATTCCTAGAGCTGACACACAGCAGGAACCCCTGGCTGAGGATGAGGAGGGACCACTCCTTCAGCAGCAGCATAACCTAATATTGCTTGAAGTCCACCAGGAAACCACAGCTTTTTTCACTGAGCAGATTCAAGGGGGATTTTTAACTGTGGTTCCATTATGGCCAGGCACAGGGTTGTTGAGAGGCTCTGATCTGGGCCTGGGATGGGATTGAACAAACCTAAGCTATCCCTAGATGCTGTATTTCTAACCCTGACTGGTTTTCAGACTTCTGTAGTATTGCTTTAACCTACATCCATGCTCCAGAACTACTTTCCATTAAGAAAACCAGCAGATTTTTGTTTCTTTGCATGTCATTTGCTTGTTAAGGGGGATGAGTTAGGGAGGTGGCTATGAAAAGGTCTGTATTTGGGAAGGATTTTCTAAACATGTAAAGAATAAAAATTCTCCTTCCAGAAAAAAAAAAAAAAAGATTCCTTAGGTTGTTGAAGTCAGGGATCCAGAGAGATGGACTCTGGTTCCCCTTCCTCATCCACAGCAGCAACTTCCACTGTTAATCAGGCTGAACTGGAGCTTTTCCACTTCATCCTTTAGATTTGATAAGTTGGGGTGTGTGAACATCCTTCTCCAGGGATTTGATTTCAAAGCTCTTGCAATTTTTTCTTTCATGCATACTTTCAGTCATTGTGAACTATTTCTGCAACTTTATGCTGACTGTGTTGCTTGCTTTCTCAAGAGTTTAATAGTTGTAGGGTTTGATGATTTTTTGCCCTGCTTGCCAAAACCCAAAACATTTAAATGCTTGCCTTGCCTCTCACAATGGAAAGAACCTAGCATGCTAAAACGTGGGTTTGGGAGTTCAAAACCCAGGCAAGAGGAGATTGCCAATGCTTTAAAGTCATTCATTTCCAAAATGGAGGGGAAAGCAATTCTGTCACGATCTGTATTTTATTATCCGTCTTATGATTTGTACGCCAGGAGGACAGAAGGGACATTTTCTCTCACTTGGATTGGCCAGAATAACTCATAGCACTTTTTAAAATCAATTATATTACATAGCAGCTTTTCAGCAGTTCAGCCTGGAACTGCTGTCAGATCTCAGAAAATAGGGTTGTCAGAGACCTTGAGAAGCCCTTGATCCAGCCCCAGGGTGTGATCAAAAATATCTACGTAATCTCTGATTGATCTTTCACTAGCCTAATCTACTAAAAATGATTTTGCTGCATTAGACTTGAAGCCCCTCCTGCTTCTGTATATATCCCTTCATGYTTTACAGGCTGCTCATGCAAGAGGACTGACCTCCCTGATATAACTCAGCCCATGAACAGACTTTTACTCCATCCACCACCTTCTTAAATTGCAACTTTACTACATACCTGGAGTAGGAGGTTTATTCTTAAGACTTCGGTTTCCTTTAGTGAAAGTGAAATACCCCAAAATACGTATATTTGATGCTATGTAGTTGTGTTCCCCCTATGGTTCTGTTTTGGTACTGGAGGGTTCTGGAGGTATAAAGACTAGAGCTACTCTTAAACTTTTTTTAAACAATTTTTTTTTTTTAATCAGAACAGATGGTTTTGTAGAATCGGAAAGTCTGCACAGGCAACAGATTAAGAAAGTTTTCAAAGACATGATTTCTGAACTCCTGGGTGAGCCTCCAGGTCACTGCAAAACTGCAGATGGAAAACGGGTCTTGCTTTGCTCCTTTTCTGGGTGCCTGCGAGCAGATCCTCTTCCTAGGGGACAGCTACAAAAGCTCTGACTGTGGGTTTAAGAAAAGGGCTGATCTTAGTAATTCCTACATTTCTTGACCCCTTTTTTCTTATGGGTGGGATAGAAAGAAGTAACATGCCAGAGACTGGAGATGCATTGGCTAGAAGGGCTGTCAGTCCCAACTGAGTGAGGACATTTTTTCAGAGTGAACAATGTAGCCCTAGAAAGTGAGCCTAAACCACCTATTTAGAGAGGAGGTGGCATTTCTATTGGAGTGGGACAGGTGATCTATAACATCTACTAACTAACACCTCCCCTAAATAAATCTTCCTTTGGATGGCCATTCTTTTGTTCTGCTCCTTGCGCAAGATTTCCAAGTCCTGTGTTTAGTTAGAACGGCTGATTTAATTCCAGTGGTGAATGGCAGCAAAGGTGAAAATCTCAGCAGTGCCACTAAGTGAAACTGTCCTGCTCTAGCAAAGTTGCTCCCTTCAGTGGCCCATCTCTCACCATCCTACAGAGGTGGCTGCTGACAACGCGATGGGGGATTTTGCAGTAGGTGACTCTTCAGCCTTATCCACCTGCACAACAGAGAATTTGCTCAAGAGTAGACTTGGTTAGCAAGCCCAAAATACCTCCAGATGATCACCAGCGTCTATTTGTGTATAAAATTGTCATTGCATTACAGCCAGCAGTTCTGATAAAGGTTAATTACTTAGATAAATTGAAAAATCTATGTTCATTTACAAATGGACATAAAATGAAGTCTCAATTATTATAATTTATTTACACTGTCAACTTAGATGAAAGCATATTCAAAAATATTGCTGAAAGCTGGGGCCCTGGGGCCTGATTCTTCAAAGCCTTAACGGCACTAGTAGTCCTTACCCTCCATGTGGCCACATGAGTCAAGTGGGTAAGGAGACAATAGGGCTTTTGTTCTGCAGAGAAATAAAATTGAGCTTATTGAAGAATAAAATGCTTAAAGAATTCTTTCCTTGCCCAAAAGTCATGCATATTTGATTTGGATAGTCTAAAGCATTTTTGTGCTACAGTAAATTCATAGCAAATATAAATAGACACTTCCATATATTTATTACTCCAGAGAGACTTGTAGATGGATTTCACCTCACTTACCATACCACAAGCAAATTATGTTGAAATCCTTCCAAGATCTGAAATGATATGTTTATAAATTCTCCTTATTGAACTCTTGGCCTCAAGTAACTTTATTATAATAAAACATTTAGGTGTTTTTTGGGGTTTTTTTTAAATGCATTCTGTTTACTGCAAGAGAAGTGGCAGCAGTTTGTAATTTCACATCCATCGGCTGAATTTTATGCTGCAAAACAATCATAAAGCATAAATGCATCAAATAATAAAATAACACCCCATCGTATCAGATATGTAATGAATTTCTGCGTGTGCTGTTGTTTTCACTATGCTGATTTACAGCCACTTTAATGTACACAGTCTTCTTAAACAACTTAGAGTTGATTGTTCTGGAACTAGACTGTGATTCAAGATAACATACTGGCTCTTTGCCATCTTTTAGGAAAGTTATCTAAATCCCTCTGGGGGCAAACAATCTTGGATTAAAGAGTTTGGGTTATTCAACATACAAACGATGTTCTAGCCACTGAAACCAATTGCTCAAATGTGGTGGAAGCAAAATCGACACCACCGGAGCTGGAGACAAGCAAGCAGTGAGGGACCACGGTGTCCGTAGGCATATCGGTATCTTGCAAATCACACGTCAGTCCTGAAACCTTAACTCAAGAATTCCTGGTGCATTCAAGGTAACTTTGCTGGAGGATTTGCCTTTAATGACATCATGCAATTCTAGCAATACTGTGCATTATTTGTATTCACGTGCAATAGCCTGGCAGAGTCCTTTTTGACTGGGGCACACCAGTTGGTACGTGCAGGCAGAAAAGCACGCAGCGTGAAAGCCTTGCGGAAGGAGGACAGAGCTTTCCAGCAAGGTTAGGATTTCAACCAGTGCCCCAGATCTCCAGAGGCTGGAGGAAGGAGACCCTCTTTTGAATAGAACCAATATCAACGTACCTACTGTGCTTCCAGGAGATATTTGTGTCCTTTGAATTGCAGAGAAAAAAAGGCAAGTTTTTATGTCCCAGAGACAAATCAACATCACTATAAATCCCGGAGCCGTGTTAAAGAAAAGCATTACCCCGAGCTTTCACTTTCTGTTCAGTGCCAGAGGTTTAGCCCAAGGATGGAGTTTAATATTGGTTTTCCAGAGTTCCCCGTTCACCGCAACACTCTGCGATGCCTGTACGTCCCCAGCATCACTGCTCTGGGTGGAGTGCGCGCAGCCACCGCTCCCCCCCTGCTCAGCGCCTCGGGATGTCGGGGAGCGACACCAATTTCCGAGTTACAGGGATGCTTCTTAAAGTGTTATTYGGGGATTCCTCGCCCTGATCAGCATGAGGCTAAGCCAATAATTGTTTGTCATAACTGTGATTAAAGCGAATTTGCCAGTTTAGTGGCAAGGCCTGGGAAGCCAGGTATGAAACAGAACTAGAAAACACCCCACAAAAACTTGTGACCCTCACAACGGCCACAGACCATGCCGGGAAGGAGCTCTGCTTTTTCCTCCTCGAGCATCTCCCTGTATCGCTGCCGCAGGCACACGCTGTCACTGGGTTCCTCGCCATCTCCCCCTGTTTTGTCAAGACAGCTCTGAGCAGCAGCCACTAACGTTGCACCGCACGAAACAGAGTGACAAAATCTCTCTGATTCATTCCCAAATCTGACTTTTCCTGCTCAACGCCCTCTGCTCCTCGTCACCGCTCAGCGCTCAGCATCCTCGCAGGAGCAACCCCTGAAGCTGCAAAGCAATAAATGCCAGCGGTGACTGTAGCGGGAGTTAAAGCAAGTGCTGCGCTAGAGTTTGCTGCCAGAAAAGTGGCTGGAATTACTACAACTGTTATCTCTTTTAATCTTATCTCTTTTACAGGCTCTCTCGCCAGCTTCCCAGTGAGCTGTAAGCATTGTAATAACATCAATTATGTGTCCATTAGTATTGCAGATATTACTTTTCATGCAGCATTATGGAGATACGGATGTATAAAATGTCAATATTTTCATTCCCTGCATTATGTTAATCATGCTGTAAGTTGCCACACTAACGGTCTTCGTGGAGGCTGTGATATTTATGCTGATTTAACATTTACAAGCCGCCAGTCTGCCTGGGCGCTGCGCTCCACACAAACACATGTGAAAGGCTAATGGGCTGAACTGAAAAATGTGTCTGACTTAAGTAATTTTATAAACACTTTAAACACATTAGGACACTTACATTGCTCTGCAGACACAAGGCCTAGTCCTATTCACYGTCAAACTGGTGGCAAAATTCCCACTGACTTCCCTGACACCCAGCTGACAGTGCCTTAACTAAATAAATGTAAAATAAATATGCAATAAATGTAGAAAATGCAGAACCGCTTCCCACCCACAGCGGAGAACTCCCCGAGTACAAGATACACAGGCTACGTGTTGGGAGCCGGGACCATGCCCGGGCTGGGCTGAGAGCCTGCGATGTTGAGGAGGTGTTTGCAGAACAGCAGCGTTTGGAGCGGCATTTATTCCTCCCCTGTTCCCAGGGTAGGTGCCTGCGGTACCTGTGCCATGTGCAAGCTGCCTCGTAGATACTTAGGTTAGGTGTGTCCTGCCATCCGGTTATACATATTGTGATGCCCTTCTAGGCTTAAGGCTGGACTAAATGGACATCTGACAGTGCTACTCAGCTGTGCTGCATGTGCAGCGTTGGACGGACAGGTGGATCGAGTACAGGCAAGAACATTTCATGAACTTCATACTGCAAGGAGGTAAGAGGATGGGACATATCAACTCACCCCCCATCAAACATATTAGTTATCTTCTTAAACAAGGGGTTACTTAGAAAAGGTGTTGCGTGACTTCACCGTCAGCTTTTCCTTCCCATCAGCATCATCTTGCCAGCTCCCACTCCAGTTCTCCAACCGCCCTCCCCTTCTGCTCCATGTCCCCCAGAGCATCACCCTCCTCATTCTTCACCTCTCTCCTTTGCCTACAGAAAATTCAGCAAAGCAGAGGCAGCTACCGCCACGCTGACCATGTTGTCCCTTTGTCTCTTCAGACGCTGTCGTGTCCCCTTCACAGACATCTGCTGTTCCCCATCTTTGACAGCTTTCTGGGCCAGGAGAGATTGTGTAGGCGTGTGTTTGCTCAGCACCAAGCACTGCAGGGCTTGCTCCACCACGGGAGCTCCCAGGCCTGATGGAGCACAGCGCTGCTCCTGCTGCTGACAGGAGTTTGTAACGGAGAAGCCTGTTGGTTTCTTTTAATGTGAGAGTAATTTCTGTTGACATTGTTTGGTCTAAACGTCGGTATCACAGTAACATACTCATTTTGCAGCACTTATTTCACATACTCCAGACATGATAACAATGTCCACTTGATCTTGCATGGAAATTTCCTTTCAGTGTCCGTTGGTCTCCACTGATTTATGCGGACACTGCTTTCTTGTGTCACCGTGAACTGCTCTCCATAGATTTTCTGTGTCATTGATTTGCCATCATCTCCACAATCCAATACAATTTTCCTCTACTTGCATTTGATATTCTCATGTTGACACCAAAGACCTGCATCACTAATATTGTATTAACAACATCCGACATGGGAACAAATCCTCACGCTAATAACATTTACTGATGATAACTCACCGTAATGCAGTTACCAGTAATTTGCTTCCAGAGGATTCAGTCTTTGGACTTGACATCCAGACATCCTCTCCGAAGCGTTTCAGTTGATCATACCCTGCAATGCAACTTTCTATGTAAATGAGTAATAATAACTGCAATATCAATAATTTGAATGGTTGGATCTTCAAAGACCTTTGCAAGCAAATATTTAATTCTCACAACAACCTTGGCAAGAAATAAACTTCCCATTCCATCTAAGAACAAGCTGGAGAGTTTTTTTAAGTTTGCTTTATGAAAAACCAGTAGAGGATCCTTGGAGTAAGCAATAGCCCAAGGGCTATGTCAGTTATGTGGGAGACGCACAGTCCGTCCACTCCTCTACCTGACCCAGACAGGCTCCAGATGGCTGCCCTGACCTGTTGGCCATTCCCCACTCAAGGATCTCATTTTTTGTTACAGCCAGAAATTCTGGCTCAGACCCTAGCAATCTCTCTCAACAAAATTTAATCAGTACTGATATGTTCCCATGAAAAGTTTCAGTTTCAATAAATCAGCATTTTCCAAGAAAAAAACATCTGGTTGGAAAACTCCCAGCCCACTCACATCTCTGCTATCAGCTACAGAAAGTCAATATTATTCTCCATCATCGGGACCGCCTCTACACTCCAATTTTTTAAGAAAGAGAAACTAAGGCCCCAATAAAGGATATGATTTTTTTCAAAAGTGCCCGAATGATTGAAGACCCCAGCAATTTCATAGGACGCCTGTTCCAAAGTCACTTGTAAGCTTTTGAAAATCCCACCTCAAATCTATCATTTTGAAGTCTGTCTGATTTTTAAAGTCTGGGGTTAAAAAACACAGCAAAAGCTAAACACAAGCTTATTTCAGACCACACAGCAAGATCATACTGTCCACACTGTGATGAGAAGAGAAAGTTTTGAACGCTCTTCTGGCCAAGGTGTGGGTAGGACAGCAAATCCAGGCTCTTTGCAAGCCACACTGCTGGAGGTGGCTCTTTTTTCCCCCTTAACAGCCATATATGTCACCCAGCCACAGTTCAACTCATTTACCAAAATAATTTGAAATGCCTGAAGCCACAGCAGGGCCTCGGCCAAAAGGAGACGCTGGGGCCATTCCCCACAGGTGCATTTTAGCAAACTTCATTGAGAAGGTTCCTCCAAGCTCAGCCAGCAGAAGCTGTGGATGACAGTGCTCCTCTGTGTATTGCCCATTAGCAGAAGACCTGACGTAGCCCAGTACTAACTTCCAGTAGCAAACCTGACGTACTCATAACCAACTCAGAAATTTTGGGGAAAACTAAAGGATTTTCTGAGTTGCCCACACCCCCTGTTCTACTCACTGAACCAAACAATCTATTCAGCAGAGAGCTTTAGGAAAGCTCAGTATTAAATTGTCATTTTGTCAATGAAATGTCATTTCATCAATAGTACGTCCAGGTGGCCAAATGCTTCTGCATAATTAATTCAACTGATGCATTAAGGAATGTTATACACAATATTAATCAAAAAGTACTGTCAATATAAGGACCATATATAAACCCAGCAAAGAAAACTACAAACCTGTTTGAAAGCTAAGCTCTTTTTTCCAAGATGATCCTTCAATCTAGGGAGATGTGGATTCTGCTATTGAAAATGCAATTAAGAAAATAGCATGATGGTCTGTGGAAATATATTATTTAATTCCCTAAACCATTTCCTTATCAGCAGGGCTTTACTGGGACCTGCACTTAAATTGTATCGTTTGATACACAGGGATCACTGAGACCAGAGCCTTAAAGGAAGCAGGATCTGTCTTCTTTGGAAATTCTACAATTTTGATATTTGGGTTTGTTCTGAACAAAAATAAATTGCAAAATGTTGTAAAACATTCTGAGAAACTGTGGCTTTGAAACTACGCTATCAAGTCAAGTAAAAGCATTTTCTTGCAGTTTGGATTGAAATGCTCTGCCATGTAAAATTTTTACAAAGTCAATTCTGCAATGAAAATGTGAGTATTTAATCCCAGGACTGTCAGAAATTCTTCTCTGAGCAATTGCTGAGCACAGCGGCAGCCGATCACGCAGAGTATCGACCACCGCTGATCTCTCCCTCTCGACGCTGACGTCCTCTTTGCGCTCTCCAGACACTGCCTCTCGCTTCCCCACTACCCCTCCCCAAGCCCACATCGCAGGCTGGACCCCTTGCCCATCCTCATCCTCCCCATCCCTCCTCACCTCCCACCACCCTCTCTCTCCCTACGCAGCTGTGGCTTTAGGCATCTCTGGCTCTGGGGGACCCCCACCTGCCTCCATCATGTCCAGCTCTGAATTTCCCTGCAAGCCCTCGTTGCAGGTGTGGTACCCACGATTCTCGGTGAGCATCACTCACCCAGCTCCGTCCCGCCACCGGCTCCTTCCTCAGCCCATGTCCCTAGCTGTGGTCAGGTCTGACACCTCGCTCCTCCGGTACTGGCTGCTGCAGCCCATGGGAGGCAGAAAAAGCAATGACAGGGAGGGAAATCCTGCTCCGATCCTGACCAGGGTTATCTCTGGAGCAAAAGCAGTCCCTGGGAAATGCAGCTAAGGAGGCTGCGTAGCTCACGGAGGAGCCGCTTTCGAAAGTTTTATGATTTGGCCAAAGGCTGGGTTTGTGGGATCGATGACAGGAGGTGTGCCCCGTGCCAGGGGGGCCTGATCCGCACCAGCTGCGGCTGTAAATCACGGCTCAATGGGTATGCAAACACCCTCACTGGAGAGACTTCAAGCCGGGCAAAACAATGACATTATTTCTTAAGCTGCGTCTTGGAAATGGCTGAGCCATTTTTGCTGACTTAAAAAAATAAAAAGCAGGCAGATATTTTCGCTCAGGAATTTCAGCCCACATTGATCAAATGTGGTGAAATTAGAAGTAAGTAAAAACAGGTCTTAGAAGGTGTATTTTAGGCATATTTATTTACAGACAAATCAGCAGCTCTTCCAGTAGTAGCAGTAATTCAGGCAGGGTAAATACAGTATGGCTCTCACTCCTTAGAGAGATACCGTAGTACAAGGCTCAAGGGAACAATGCAGCAGCATCTACAGGAACTGTGTTGGATTTTATATTGACAATATATCTGAATATTTTCAGGAAATTTTCAATCATTTTATTTGCATGAACTGTTCTASCACGTAAATATCTCCACTGTAATCAGCAGAGCTGCATGAGCAAAGCAAAYTAGTTCTGCTCTTAAAATTAAGCATTTTATTCTGAAGTTAATGATATGAACTTTAAACGATTTTCTAGCCTTCTATAAAAAAGATTATGTTCTAGAAATTTTCATCAGAGATGTTATTAATTCCATTACCTTCTTGTAATTATTTCCTATCCTTAACACGGCAAAACTGATGCTACGAAGTGTTATCTGTCCCCAGAAAATTATAGGTGCCACAACAAGTTGCCACGTTCTGCACAAATAAGCCAGTAAAGCAAAGAAACCACTTAGATTTATCTATTTTATTTGTGTTTGATATTTTCAGTGTCTGCATTTTAAATGTATTTTAATGTAGAGGTTAATGGAGTTTTAATAAAGGGCAGATGGCCACTCTAATTGCAGAACACCCAGCATACTCTTTTAAAAACCTCTTTAGCTGGCTAGACAGATATTAATAATTCTGAACGCCATTAGAAAAAGCAGAGGTTTGAATCAAATGATTCTTCAAAGTTAAATTTATTATTAAACCAAAACTGCAATCATTGCATACATTTTGCAAAGAAAAATTGTATTATCAATATATTTCCCATCAAGTGATCCTGTGAACTCTCCATTATCTATTATCTATAGCTAAATTATATATACAAAAGCACCAAATGCTGAACTTCCTATTATATATTGTTTTTTTATCCAGATGTCA
Source organism: Phoebastria nigripes (assembly GCA_035582835.1). Classification (NCBI taxonomy): domain Eukaryota; kingdom Metazoa; phylum Chordata; class Aves; order Procellariiformes; family Diomedeidae; genus Phoebastria; species Phoebastria nigripes. Next base: position 2,148,531 of record JAYKAV010001112.1, on the reverse strand, counting down.
ACTTTCAGCCTTTTTTTTTTTTCAATTCTCTAAACATTTCGCTAGTCACGCAGTCTCCTCCCTGCTTCACTAATTTGATCTTTTTTTGCAAGAGCATGATTCCTGGGTCACATAACATTATGCATGCACATCGCAATCCCTGGTATGTGTCTTAAAAAAAGAAGAAAAAAAGGAAATAAAAAGCATGAGCTATTTTGTACTAGGCCCTGTGCCAAGCAGAGCCTCCTGCCTCCAGAAAATACAGTGAAAGCAAACTGTATCTATGAATATCTCCAGAGCAGCCAGTTCGCTGGGAGTGGAAGGTGGCTAAATGCTACAAGGGAATGAAGAAGCCCTTTGTATACGTACAGGTATAAATATCAGGAGGTATAATTTGCTTCTTTGAGCATTTAGAGTCAGGCACTTCAAAGTCCCGATTAAATCCTCRGGAGCTCTGATGTGAATCTGAAGTCACAGCAGAATAACCGTGTAACACCTGAAATAGTTTAAACCGGACAGCAATTTTCTGCTTTGGAAAGAATTTCTACAACATCTTCCTGCCCCGCCTGCAGACCCCTCCGCACAAGCCCGTGTACACCATAACCATCACCATCACCCTCTGAAATTAGCAGTTACATTAACAAGGTTTTGAAATATTGGCTGGAATGCGGTTTGGGGCCCTACAATGGAAGAGAAGTAAGTTTTATATCATTTTATGAATGGACATTAATCAATGCTAAATCACAATGAGAGTCTTATGGAATCACATATTACAATCTCCTAAATCGCATGAGGAACTTGCCATGATTAATGTTACTACAACGACATTTGATACAATTAATAGTGGGAGCAGTTCATGTTTAGGTTTTACCACATTAAGTGCTTTTTAGAGCCCGCTATGGATGGGAGGGACCTTTGGAGCCCAGGCCAAGAAACAATAGTATTTGTCACATTATTAATCTGCCCTTATGATTCATCTTTTATCCTTCCTGACATTTATTTTGTTCCTCTGACGTGCAGACTGGAGGCCCAAACAGTCCCAGAGCTGAACAGCATGAAGGTGAAGGGAGACTTCATGTGCCTCCTGGAGAGGTGGCAGGTATCACGCTCCCCATCCACATGGATCTGTTCTTTCTCCAAATAACTCCTCTAAAATCAATTGCAAGAAGCCTTGCCCCATTGGAGAGGGGTCCCGTGGAGGCAGGGCTGGAGACTGAGGCTGGGGCCGCCTGAATCTCAAAAGCTCAAGGCAGCCTCCAAGATCTGCAGGCCTAAGATCCTCCTGGGACGCTCCCATTTGGAGGAACCAGTGACACAAGGTAAGTTGGGGACAGCAAAGAGACTCTGCCTGCTACAGGGGTGACTCTGAGCCTGGCTTTTCTCTGCCCAAGCCCACAGCTATCAGGGAGAAGTTCAGCATCACCCCAGACATGGGTGGGAGGTGACTGCTCTGTCCCAGTATTTAAGCAGAAGTCAGCGAAGGGCCACTCTGAAAGCCCATCGGGATGAAGGATGTCCCAGGTACCTGCGTACAGACATGGTATCGGAGACGCAGCCCCCACAGTGGCCCTCACGTGCTGGGGGGGTAGGATGGGGTGGGCTGGACCAGGCAGGAGGCACCAGCTGTGTGATGATGAACCAGGAGACCTGGGGAGTTTGTGTCCATCTGCACCAAGGGGGAGCCCCGGGGGGAAGGGGGAGCAGGGAGCAGAGCATGTCCCCCGCACTCCCGCACGGTCACAGCCCAGCCAGGCTCGCCTGTCCCACTTGGTGCTTCTGCCAGCCCCCTCCCTGGAGCCAGCCTGCTCCTGGGGGGCGGCTCCCTCAGCCTTGTGCATGTTCAGGTGTCCCCCCATGGGCTTGTGGGGTCCCCCCCATGCCTCACAGCGTGGGGACAGAGCCAGCCCAGCTCACGGAGAAGGTGGGACTGCGTAGAGTCTCTGGCTGCCCTGGGAGAGGGGCTACACCGGGGGCAGGATGACCCACCCTGCCTACTCTGTCTTTTAGGGCAGCTCTCGGGGGTCTTTCCTCCGGTGAGAGGGGGGCAGAGAAGGTGAAAGAGCACCGGGCCTCCCGTCTGCTTCTGACACAGGAGGGACACCCAGGTTCCCCTCCATCCCGCACATCCCTGGGGCAGTGCTCGGGGGGGCCGCGCAGACCACCCCAGCCGGGAGGGGGCTGGTTATTTAATATCCCTTTATATGTATTTAATATATACTTAATACCCCGTGATTCCCTCTCTAGTCCCCAGCACAGGCTCCTGCCCAGGACAGGCAGCGGGGGGTTCCCTGCGCAGCCCCTCACCCTTTCCCCTGCGATGCCGCCCGCCTGCTGCGCCTGCGCTGGGGGGGCTGCGCAGGGGAGGGTTTGTGGGGGGAGCCCCAAAGGCGTTTCGCAGCCCCCGGAGCACCCCGGGGCTGTACTGGGAAAAAAACCCGCAGCTTTTCCCCAAAACCGCACGGTTTGTCCTTAACCGTCCGCTTCTTTGCAGCGGCGGCGGAGGGAGCGGCGCAAGCGATTTTCAGAAACCTGCGCTGGGCGCAGCCACCGCGGCCGGGTTTCCGCGGAGCGCGGAGGGGCAGCGGCGCGGCCGGTCCCAAGCGCGTAAAATACCCGCGGTGTTTCCAAATGATGCATTTAGCCCGATGTTTAAGACGTATGAGAGAAGAGTAGTTAAAACCCACATTATATAGTTCTGCCTAGTCTAAAATTGCATGCGCTGACCCATATATTTTAAACTGTAAACGGACTCCAGTCATTTAAAATATTGCAACGTCGATAGGACTAATTAATTGGAAATAAGAAACGAAAGAATACAATTAAACGAGGAGAGAATCATTTTCTAATTTAATAGCGGGACATTTATAAAGATCACAAGCTAAAAGGCATCGAATGATCCTATCGACGGAGTGTTAAATCAGCGCAGCTGGAGGGGGGGCACGGCCCCGGCCCCGGCCCCGGCCCTCTTCTTCCTCCTCCTCCTGCGGGACGCCATTGCTACCCCGGCCCCCGCGGAGAGCTGCGCTCCGGCCCGCGCCCGCGGAAGCCCTGCGCGGGGCAGCGCCGGCGGCGGAGCGGCAGCTCCCCGTCTGCGCGGTGCCCTCAAATATTGTGATATTTTATTAGCCCCCATTTCCTAACAATAATTTATTGCGATAAAACAGACACCCGAGGTCCTCTTAAATTGTCTTTTCATAATGAATAAATTTAAACTGGCTAATTAATATATAAACTAGCCCAATTTGTCAGGTTGATTTGTATTTTAGTTAATTGTGAAAGTAATTACCACATGGGCAAATTAACAGCTTTCTGGAAATGACCAAGGCAGGGTTTTTATTTCCTTCCTGGGTGAAGAAAATTCATTTTTCCCAGCTCTTGATGTGATGAATAAAAGTCATAAATCTGGGTGATTGGTGCAGGCAGAGTCTAAATGGCTTCATATTTCATTTTAGGTTTAATAGAAATATTCATGCTCTGTTTTAATGAAATTAAATTGAAGGGGGGTGGACTGAGAGGCTGTCTGTCGGGGCTTAAAGGGGCAGCACACATTTGGTGGGCTTTTTGTTGTTTTCTTGTGGATGAGCAAAAACTGTCAAGCTTTCGTTATTCCATACAAACCGCGCCTGATGCGGGGATCGCAGCAGCAGTAGAAATAAATTTAAAATTTTTGCTTGATGTTATCTGAAGAGAGAGAAAGCCTAACGAGAGGCAAAACTTGGGAAGATGGTTTGTAGGAAAGAAAAAAAAAAAAAAAAAAAAAAAAAGAGGCAAAAAAATATCCCGGCCTCCTAATGCGAGGACAGCTTTTTCCCCGAATGCAGGGGTTTGGGGTGAAGAAAGGTTTTTGGCAGGTCGTTTGCAGACCGACCCCTCTCTCCGGGACTGGCATCTTGGAGTGCATTAAATGCCCTTTTCCTGGGAGGGACGTGCAGAGGCGGTCGCCCCCGAGCACCCAGACAGGACAGGGCGCTGGTGGGGACCCAGCCGCCTTTGTGACCCGGAGCTCTCCCGGGATCCCCGTCTCCCTTCCCCGGGCGAAAGAAAAAAGTTTGACAACGCATAGGCATTTTCCAAGTACCTGGGGCTGGTTATCCGGAGGGGCTCGTTTTCTCCCCACAAGAGCTGGCAACCCCTCTATGCCTGGGGCCAGCCCCCAGGCCCGGCAGCGGCCGCCCGGGAAGCGGCTCCGGCCCGGGACCCGCCTGCAGCCGGAGCCGCTCCGTAATGGATCTGATCTGTGACTTGTTGATTTCCCCTGAGCAAATAAGGCTTTGATGCAGTCCCGGCGAGAGTGGTTAGCTGATGAATTGACAAAAACTAATCAGCTTTATTGGGAAACAGGTTAAGGGCAGCAGAGTGTCAATAATTCTCCGCCTGACCCCCTCATCCATTAAGAGAGGCAGGCTGATTAGACCGAGAAGACCCTGTGCTTTTTGCACTGAAATTGCTTTCATAAACTCACCATTATTAGCAGTCAATGCAAGCGGCTAATTTAGAGGAGACATCCCGAGGATGTCACATTTATCAGGGAGGTTTATGTATCATTATCTCATTTACAGAATGTCGCAGTGTAATATGTGTTTTTGGCAATAACGCTGGCCCCGCGCCTGAGGTTTGTAACGGCTTTGGAGAGACCGGCCGGGGTGGGGAGACCGGGGTGGGGGGGTTTAATTCAGAGGACTGAGACACCCCCCCGTCGCAGGGCTCCCGGCGCTCCGCCGTTCCCACCGGGCAGCCCCCAGCGCCGCGGCCGCCCGGGGTTTCCCCCACGGCCCCACGCCGCCCCCTGCGTGCACCGCCCCGGCTTTTCAAAAGGCGAGATAGGCATCTGTTTGCCCACGGCCGAGGGAGCGGGGGCTCTGCTGAAAGGGGACCACCCGGAGGTGTCGGGGGAGCGCGCTCCTTGCGCTATCTCCGCCGAGATAACCCCGCATTGTTGGCTCCCGGGCAATATACTGGATCAACACAGGTGCGGGAGCCGCGGGGAGTTCAGCCGGCCCGGATGCCCTGCGGCATCCACCTGGGGGGGGGGCAAACACACGGAACGGAGCGGGGAAAAAAAGCAAA
>JAYKAV010001112.1:2050560-2140637 GCA_035582835.1 Phoebastria nigripes | reverse complement strand
AGACGCGGCCGGCCCGGGGCCGCCCGACGCGCCGCGGTTCCCCCCCACCCCCGCCGCCTCCCGCCCCAGCCCGCCGGCGCTCCCATGGAAAAATCCAAAAATTTCCGCATCGACGCGCTGCTGGCTGTCGACCCCCCTAAGGCGGCGGCGGCGGCGGGGCAGAGCGCGCCGCTGGCCCTGGTCACCTCGCTGGGCGGCAGCAGCAGCAGCGGGAGCGGCAGCCCCCCGTCCTCCTCCTCTTCCTCGTCCTCTTCGTCCTCCTCCGAGCATCCCGCCGGCGGCCCCGCCGACTGCCTGCGCACCGACAGCCCCTCTCCGCCGCGCCTCCTGGCCGCCCACTGCGCCCTGGTCCCCAAACCCGGCTTCTTGCCCGGTACCGGCGCCGGCGCTCACCCGCATCACCACGCCTCGGCGGCCGGCATGGCCCTGGGACTGCACCCCGCGGCGCCCGGCGGGCCGGGCATGCCGGCGCAGGCGGCCCTCTACGGGCACCCCGTGTACGGCTACTCGGCGCTGGGCGGGCAGCACCCGGCCCTCTCCTACTCCTACTCGCAAGTGCAGGGAGCGCACCCGTCCCACCCCGCCGCCGACCCCATCAAGCTCAGCGCCGGCACCTTCCAGCTGGACCAGTGGCTGCGGGCCTCCACCGCCGGCATGATCCTGCCCAAAATGCCCGACTTCAACTGTAAGTATTTGCCTCCCTCAGCCGCGTCCCCTCCGTCCCCCATCCCGGCTCAGGGGCCTACCGGGAGCTGCCTCCTTCCTRGAGGGAAGAAACCCCCTCCCTGCCCCAGCGTAGCTGAGCTGCAGATTTAAACAGGCGGTGACTTTGATTTTTTTTTTTTTTTTAATTTCTTTTTATTAGAAGGAGGAAACAGCGATCCGCAATGGGAAGAGGGGATGTGCGGGTCGCCTCACCATTCCCGGCCCCTGAGGAGCCCCGAACAGCTGGGTTTTTCATGGCAGGTTAAATAGGAAGGTGGCAAATCGCTTCCTGCCGTTGCGAACGCCCTTTCCCGCTGTCCCCGGGGTGCAGGAGCCGCCGGGGAGGGGAGACAGGGGGCGGTGGGGACAGGGCAGGGGCAGGAGCCCCCATGGTCTCCCCCAAAACCCGGTCTTGATGTATCCCCCCAAAAATACGGGGCGGCAGGACCCATCACCCAGCCACCGTTCTTAATTTTATTTCTCTCTTATCGGAAATGGGTTTATAATAATTATGGCAGGCTCCTCTGGGCAAACGGGCATAGGGAGGATCTGGGGTTAGCCAAAAATTTGGGGTTCCGCGTTCCCTGGGGGTAATTAATAGACATGAAATAAATACAGTCGGAAGGGTTTAGGTTTGGGACCAGGGAAGGCTGCAAATGCTGCATTAAACCAGACAATCCCGAAGTCCCAGCAAAGGCGCGGTGCGGAGCGCTAGGCCTCACGGCGATGGGGACTTTGCGTGCATCTGTTTCAGGCAAAGATCATTTTCGGAGGTGTGAGTTCTCTGTGGGAATGGCTCATTTAACAATACCGGAGGTGTAGTTTTACGAAAATCATGCCAGGAAAAGAATTGGGATTTTTTTTTTTTCTTTTTCTTTTTTTTTTTTTCCTTCTCGTACTCTGCGCACACATTCGCAGACAAAAAAGTCCATTGTTTTCTCTCGAATTGGGGTTGTTTAGACTGGAACATTCAGGAAGAAAAAAATAATTAGGAGAGTTGTCAGAGCCCTGCCTCTCAAACAAGGTGCGGGGGGGAATAAATAACCGGAGTGAAACGAGAATGGAGCCTCGGAAAATCGCACCGCAGTGAGAAAATCTCCTCGGCGCTGCCGTCCGGGAGCGGACACTGTCCTTTTCTCTCTCTGCCCGCGTTAGCGAGCGGGCTCCAAACGCGGCCGGGGAGCGAGAGCTGCCCCTTCTTAGTTTTTTGATTTTTTCGAAACCAAATAAGCCAAAACGCTCCGAGAAATGAGCGGTAGCGCGGCCGCGTCGCATTCCCAAGGTGTCCGGGCCCCACGAAGTGGCTCGGTCCCCCCGGTGCCCTCCCCGTTAGCCATCGCCGGGCCTTTTTTTTTTTTTTTTTTTGCAATCCCCGATTTTAATTTTTTTTTTTTAACACGGAGAACACGCAGATTTTTTTTTTTTTTTTCGTTCAAATACAGTTTTCCAGCCCCCGCTGCTGATTTACGCCCCGGCGGGCGGCCGGTGCCCGCCGCTCCCGGCCGGTCCTTCCGGAGCCGGCTCCGGCCCGCCGGAGGGCTGCCCGCCTGCGATCCCGTTAATTAAACGGGTATGGGCGGGCTGGGAGTGCGGCAGGCTTAAGTAAAGCATTAAATGGAGCAAATTGCTGCTCCCCGGAGAGCCTGGTACCCCTTCGCCGCGATCCCTGGCTCTGTTTTATTGTCTCGCACTTGCTAGACTCTTGGGAAATCAAGAGACATATTTTTCTTTATTTAAAAGATTTGATTTAATTTTTTTTGGGTCCCTGTGGGGGATCCCCTGACACTGTGCAAGCCGGGAAACCCCGGGCTGGAGGGGATCCCTCCCCCGGTCCGTGCTGCGGTGGATAACTGTCCATCCTTGCCTCAACCTCCCCTGCACAGTCTTTCCTGCCTCTCCCCTTCCCGCCCCCGTCCCGGGGGTGCCCGGCCACGGCTCCGCGCTCACCTCCGCGCTCCCCCTGCTCTCCTTTCCCAGCCCAGGCGCAGTCCAACCTCCTGGGGAAATGCCGCCGGCCCCGCACGGCCTTCACCAGCCAGCAGCTGCTGGAGCTGGAGCACCAGTTCAAGCTCAACAAGTATCTCTCCCGGCCCAAGCGCTTCGAGGTGGCCACGTCGCTGATGCTCACCGAGACGCAGGTGAGTCCCCGGGGGGGGGGGGGGGGCGGTGGATGAGGCGGTGTCTGTGTCCCCCGTCTCCCCCAGGTGAAGATCTGGTTCCAGAACCGGCGCATGAAGTGGAAGCGCAGCAAGAAGGCGAAGGAGCAGGCGGCGCAGGAGGCCGAGAAGCAGAAGGGGGGCGGCGGGGAGGACAAGGGGGATGAGGACCTGCTGCTCCCCGCCCCGGAGAAGAGCGGCGGGAGGAGGATGMGGGAGCTGCCCGACAGCGAGCCCGAGGACGAGGAAGAGGAGGAGGAGGAAGAGGAGGCGGCGGCGGCCGGGCGATGCTGCCCTTACCACTCCTCCGACTGCTCCGAGGCAGACGAGGAGGACACGCAGCCCCGGGGCCGGCACGGAGCCCCGGCGCAGCCCCAGTGAGCCCCCCCGCACGCCCCGTTCCCTCCAGCCTCTGCCCGTCCCGCCGCGGGGGGAGCCCCGCCGCTCCTGGTGGGCACCGGCCCCGCTCCCCTTGTTCTGATCTCTTCCTGCTTGGAGAGGGATGGAGAAGAGGATCCCCCCGCATGCCGGGTGGGGAAGAGGATTTACGGTGGATACAGTGTTATTATTGACTGAAAATCAGACAAAACTTGAGCTCCCCCCTCCCATCCCTGCCCCCTGGAAGCGTGTTCCTCTCGCCGAGTATTGGAAATGTTTTGTTCTCACTACATATCGGGAAAACTGTTTATGTCATGAACGTTAAAACTGCTGGAAATCTCAATACTGTCTTTATTTTTGTATATCATATTTATAAAAAAAAAAAAGCCTCTACTTATGCATGCTAAATTATTCCCCAGGCCCTCCCCCCTGCGCGATGGGGTGGAAAATAAACGGCGTTTTGTACTTGAGGCGTGTGAGCGCTCTGTGCGGGGGGGGGGATGCTCAGCTCTCCTGGCCCGGGGGGGTCCCGGTGCTCTGGGTGGTGCCGAAGCACCCGGGAAGGAGCGGGGAACGGGTTTCTAACCCGAATTTAATTCGGTGCCACAGCCGTCGTGTAATATTTGACATCGGCGTCTCGGTACAGGGGAGGAATGAAGATGGCTTCCCCCCCTTCCCCGGGTTTTGTTTTGCTGCTTTCCCAGCTGCGTGTCCCACCCGGGTACCGGGGGAGCGGAGAGGTCCTCTGCCGTGCGATGCTCTCGGGAACCTGGGGCTGCGAGGGGGGAGCCCGGCCAGCAACGGGCCCCCTCTCCCCCCGCGGGGCTGCAGACCTGGAGCCAGGGCGTAGGAAATGAGGGAGCAGCGCTGGTTTCCAGGGGCGGCTCGGTTGGCAAAGGAGCGAGGAGCTCCGGCGGATGGAAGGGGGCGAGGGGCCCCCGCGCCCTCCCCGGTACCGAGGACGGGATCCTCCACCCCCCGACGGCCGCCCCGGTAGCGAAGCGCGGGCTTTTCGATAACTGCGGGATTTATCTCGCCAATAAATTTGCAGATCAATTCGTCCTTGTCACCGCAGCTCTTCCCCAAATCAATTATAGCGAATTTAAATATAATCACTGGCTCATCCCCACCAGCTCGGGGCCACGTCTGGCAATTCATCCCCGCTAATGAATTACGGCGCGGCTCGGCTCCCGCTCCCGCGCAAGGCCGCGCAGGGGGGCGGAGGGACCCGCCGGAGCCTGGGGGTCCCCGCCGCTGGGCGCAGTCCCCGGCTCCCCGCATCCCCCCGCATCCCGGGTGCCGCTGCTCCCCCGTAGAGCCYCGGAGGATGAAGAGCTCCGAAATACGGAGTGTTCCCACTCCCGTACGCCTTTTTTTTTTAAAAAAAAAAAAGCGATTTTTTACAAACCCGCGTTAACCTTTCACATGAGAGCAGCACGGCCCCTCTGAACGGCGTCTGTAACAATCCGTCCCGTACAACACAGTCGGGCGGATACATGAGGTGATGGCATGAGATTACACGAAGGACAAGAGCTGTCCGTCACGGGGAGCTTCAGGTGGTGCCGGCTGGAGGTGGCATTTAGAGCCAAGGCGGTTGGTTGTTACTTCACCGGCCCGGCACACCCAGCGCGCCGGRGGGATACACCGCAAATCACACACGTTCACGGGGTAAATCATAAATCTGGATGGATCCCATATGTCAAAAAACTTGATCGGGATAAACTTGATTTGGGCTTGATCGATAGATACGTCCCCCCTTGCACGGAAACAATCACGTCTGAGGCTTTAGATTTGTAAACGATTTCCTTTCGGCCACAGGTTGTAGAGAATTTAAGGCGATAGGAAAATAAAAGCATTGGTTGCTCTGCCATTTTCCACGCCGATGGCTGCGGCTGCACCTTCGCGGGTGAACGCCCGCGCAGGGCCGCGCAACGCCCGCGCAGGGCCGCGGCGCCTCCTCCGCCCTAAACCCGGCGGCACGTCCGAGTTACTCGCTTCCAGCAGGATTTACCTCTTGCTTACACCTTAAAATATCTAAAACACGTCAGCCTGGAGGACACATCGTTATCTTAAAAAAATTAACAATAAATAAAATAATAATAATAAAAATCAAGAGCTACCTGAGATCACACTCCCCCCCCCCCCGACATTAATTTTCAATTAAACACCCGCTAATTAAACTGGCAGACGTGCGCCACCGGGCCAGAAATTTGCTGTATGCCCAAGAGGTGTGTGTCCAAACGCGTCTCAGCCCCGTGAAAAACAGCCTTGCGGGGTACAGGCAACTATTCACGGGCTCTGTATCAAAGTCCTACCGGTGTATTGTGTCTGTCTCAATAAAATTAATCTCTTTAAAGCCCAGCGTCTCACAAGAATACCTTCAGTGTTCCAGACTACAAGGGCAAATATGTTTTTCAGATTCTGTTTTTTATGGACGGATTAAAGTTTATTTTCCATAATAGGGCACCTAATAAAACTCATAAAGCTCTGTCAGTCTTACAGCTGGTGGCCTCATTTAACACTTTCACTTCGTAAATCATTTTACAACTTACCAGGTGTTTCCAAAACCGAAAGGAGAGGCGGGGGGAAGAGAGCAAGGGGGGGGGGGGGAAGAGAAATTAAAGTCACTTAAAATATAGATACGGTCCTTTGGCGGTGGGTGCGTTTGCATTGTCGCTTGGAAGGGCTTCAAAGAAGGTGTGGATCCCAACGGGGGAGAAAAGCCTTTTAATCGGGATTTCCCACGCTCTTTTGAAGTGAGGAGGCTCGTCCCCACGTGCAGCGCAATCAAAGGCTCCGGGTGATTAGCGGAGCCCGGTAACGTGCGCGACACGCTCCGCGCTCCGCTCCCCGCCCGGCCCGCGGAGGCTCCGCGCCCGCTCCCGGCGCGGCCCGGCCCGGCCCCGGGCGGTGGGTGCCCCGGGCGGTGGGTGCCCCGGGGTTTGCCCAGCCGGGCAGCATCAAAGGGGCTCGTTGTCTCCCGCAGCCCCGGGTCAGCCAGAGGCCGGGCTGGGCCCGGCGGGGACGGGCTCTCCGGCTGAGCATCGCCCCGGGGTCCCCCCCGCACCCAGCCCCGGGATGCCCCATTGGTGGTGTGGGGGGGTCGCTTTGCCTTGAGACCCAGCACAGGCAGGGCTAGCAAGGCTTTAATCTAACCCCCTGTTTGTAATTTCATTATTCGATCGGTTCCCTCCCCCAGACGCAGTAGGTAACAAGCCTCTTAAAACTTTCATTGCTGTACTTGAGAAGTGGTAAGTATGAACATGGACCTTTGGTAGACATTTTACTTTAAAAAGCAACATGGTTTAGGCATGGATGTCATTAACTGGCAATTTCATAAGCATTAAGTGCTAAAACAAAAGAACCAAAATAGGATCCATATGTTTGAGGTAAACCTGCTAAAAGTCTTTCAAATGGGAAACCATAAATATATAATCCCCCTCAAACTCTCCATGAAACTGCTGGGAATGACATACTTCACTAGCAGAAAGACTATTGATTATTTCTGAAGTCCAAACTGTTATGCTCACCCAAAACAAGGGATTAACATCAGCTTTTTCTCTAGTTCTCAGTAAGACCCCATCCCACACTCCCCCCTCCTCCTCTTATGCCCCTTCCCTTTATGCCTGCAGGGCCACGAGTGGGAGGGTTGCATGCCCGCTGCTCCCCAGGTGATTGCGAGTGGCTGCTTCGGTCCCATGAATCCTTCCCAGCTCTGATTTCTGTGACCAGCTCTGATTTCCCTGCTGGGGCCTACACTAAGAGTTGGTTCCCCAGGTGCCACCTCGGGCACCAGAGATCCCTCAGGGCAGTGAATCTCAGCATAGATCCCCTTTTTTCTTTCCCAACTTTCCCATTGTGTGCTGCGGGTGCTGGGATAACCGCACGGTGCTACAGCTGTGAAAGCAGAAATATTATTTTGTAATTCTTCAACCATACATCACGCCTGCGATGTGCAGGATGCTTCTGGCTTGCCTGTTTGAATCCCATCAACAGCAACGCAGGACAAATAGCAGAAGGGATGAAGCTCCCGGGGCACCTTAGTCTCTCTTGGGCATTGTGTGTAGTGACCAAATTACAGTCCTTCTGCCCCCAAAATGCTGGCCCAAGTCTGGCCAGAGTTAAACGCCAACTGCACGTTACTCTGGGAGTTACTCAGTGGCTGTGATACAGTGGTCTGATTTCTTATTTTGCACTAATGCTCATGCAATCAGGATCACATCTACGGTGGGTTGGGGTTGTCCCCGATTAATAGATTAGGTGGTTTTGTCTTTTCTGGGACTTTTTGCTTTATTTTTCTTGCCTTGAGGAGTGAGGGGTTGTGTAATGTCTCCTCCGAAGAGTCCTCTGCAAGGGCAGGCACCCGGGGAGGTATTTACTGTCTTGGTCTCCCTACCCTGAGGGCTGAAAATCTTTAGTTTAACTGAAGTCCTGGGGCTCTCCCTGTGTGGAAATGGAAGTGCCTGCATGGAAATGGGATCACCTGCGATGTGTAGGAGGTCAGAGTGGTCATCTAGTGGTCTTTCTCTGATCACAAGCTACTACCAAAATTTGGCATTCAGCTTCCTTCTGGAAAAGAAACAGGTTTTGCTGGGTTAAATTTAACTGGGACTGGTCTCTAAAATCAGTAGAGAAGAACAACGTCCTTTTCTTCTTGTAAAACCCAGCAGAGCCAGTGGCTTGCAATGAATTGTGTAGCTGGAAGGCTTAGCTCCATTTTACTGCTTGCAGGATATTTGCAAGCAGATCACAATTTCCTCTAATTAATCCATTATTTGAAATTATTATTCACAGGACTTCTGTTAATGTTCTTGGCCGATGGCAGCTTTTGGCAGGTTGGACTCATGTCTGAAAAGGGAGCACGGATGAACAATGCAGAAGCCTCTAATTCAGCTGCCTCCCCTCTTCCTGCACAGAGGAGACAGGGATGGAGAATTCCTGTCCCCATCCAGCCCTGCTGGGCTGTGGGTACCATTACCATAAACACAAACGAAAGGCAGCCAGCATGGATTTTAACCTGGGGGTGGGGCAGGGGAGCGATCCCAATTTAGAACAACATCTCAAGGGATGGGGCAGATTGTCCATCGCTTGCTATCCCCGGATGCCCTTTCTGGAAAGTATGTGAAAGAAAAGCACAAGCCACTGAGCCGCCTCCAGTGCTAATTTCTGCAGTGTAATAGCGGCTGGCGATGCGCAGAGGTCTGCATAGACGATCTAATGATTCTTTCTGGACTTCAACATGATGAATCTATAAAGCATGTATTGCTGTAGCAGCTAGGTGCAATTTTAGAAATGTTAATGAGTAATTACATAAAGGTTGTCCACAGTCATTGATGTTAATCACTGTTCTTTTGCCAGGGATAATTAAGATGACACTTCAGCAGCGTCAGCCAGTGGATCCTGCTGTCTCTGCTGCCTCCTCCTCTCTTCCCAGCTCCTGCTGCGGCTCTCACCCTCCTTCAGGGATCTTCTTGACTACCTTCACCCCTCCCATGCTCTTAGCCCTCCAACTTTTCTGAAGGGCCCGATTGACTGTGGCCTGAGGATTTTTAAGATACATATGAGCATTTCACATGGTCTCGTGAGGGTGAGCTGAGGGTGCCAGGAGAAGCAGATTCGGGTGATGCGAGGCAGTGATATGCTACCTCCATGGTCCTGCCCAGAGCATCATGGCACTCAGCTCTGTTCTGCACGTAATTTGCTTAGACAATGTGTGCACCTTTCTTCATCCTCCACCTCATGAAACAGCTAGTCTTCCCACCTTTTTTGCCTTTTTGTGTGCCTTGGAAACCTCTGATGAAAGGATCATGGCCAGTACTAATGACTATGGAGGAGCTGGAATAACAGCTGTGTAAGTATATGGTTTGTTGTAATAAAACTTATAAATCCTTATCCACATTAAAACTTATCCACATTTTCACTCTTCAGCCCGTGATCAGACGCTGTTCAGTGTAACGCAGGTTTCAGGTAATGGAAAGCCCATGATGGAGGTTTTAGCAGAGGAGACAGACCCCGGCTGTGCCACTGAAACTCGTGGGTGGGCGAGTTCATCTCATGCTTCTCCTGCAGATTTCCTGGGTAAATGAGTGGAACTGTCTGCGTGCTGGTTCCCCGGCTGTAGGACAGCGAGGAGACGAGTGTGTGACCCGTTCACCTGCAGGGACCACGGAGTCGTGTTGAGATGGGAAGGCCACCCTAGGTGTCTAAAGTTGAATCACGCCCAGGGAGCAGGAGCTCTGAGCAGCGTGCAGGTAGCTGGCACTTGCACCACCAAAAAGATCTCCCATTCTGTTGACCCTGAAGTTGCCCAGAGAGGACACCTCTCTTGTTACTACAGATCCTCATGGGTGCTCTTTGCTTTGGGGATGGGAGGAAGAAAGCTCATTCATCAGCTAAGGATGGCAAGATACCTGAAACTCCCACGCCTTTATTCTTCCAGATCTTCATCTTTAGGACTGATAAACACATCTAGAGGTTACATTTGAGGGTGGATTTTAGCAGCAGAGGAATATGGGATAATGTTGAAAAAGCTTAATGTCCCCTTCTGCAAAACCTGTTAAGCCTGTGCCTCCGACAGCTCCACGTCAGCCTTTGGGTAGCCCTGGCTCCTCCCTGGAGGAGGCCATTTCAGGGAAAGTGTTACTCAGCATCCACGAGGGTGTCAAAAACCTGGCCAGGAATAAAGATTTGCTTCTCCAGCCCTTAGCAGTCTGAAGGCTCCTTTAAACTCACAAACCTGGTGTAAGGTTTCACAAGAATAGGGCAGCCCAAGAAATATCGATGGGTCTACTGCCTCTCCAGATCCGATTCTCACATTGCTTTCAGATCACAGATAAGAAAAACAAACTGATTCAAAACCCACAGCAGCTTTCGAGCCGACCTATTGCCTGCTGCTCAAGCTCTAAAGCGGTGGTGAAGAGCTCCCTAGAGCCTTCCTCAACAGCTTTTATCATCGTAGAAAATGCTTATGATTCGCAATTGCTGTCCCTGCCTTTCTGCACTGCTTCCTAATCTCTGCTGCACAGTACCTGCATAATCCTTGGCGTAATAAAAATCTTCAAGAGACCAACAGGCTTAGTTTCATCTTCATACKAACCATTTAGTTAGGGAATTTCAAAAGTAGACACCATCTAGTCAATGTTTTAAGGATGACTTGAACTACAGAGTAAGGAAAAAAAATCCATCCAGAATATACAGCTTTGGCTGAGGAGATGATTTTGTGAATAAGATGCAAGCCTAGAAAATGCAATCAAGATGACTTATTTTTCCCCAAGGTGACACTGAGCATACCTTGACTTATTGTCTCTATACTAGAAAAATGCGTTGCTCCAGCCCCTGACTGTAACCGAAGGCTGTTCCTGCAGTGGGCTTCACTGCCTCCTAACAATATTCCCTGTTATTTCACGCCAGGGCCGTATGTGCCGGCACACCCAAGAGAGATTTGAGGGTACTCTTACCGTCTGAACGGTAAAAGGTCCATAATGGAGTTTTTAATGAAAAATGTGTCATGCTTGGAAATCTTTCACGTTTGAAAATGAAACAACCATTTCACTGTTACTGACAAAAGACTTTAAAGGAACTATTCAAAAAAGGTCTCTATTTGTAAGTTTTACTCTGTACCTCTCATTCCAGTTACATTACTTAGTCATTTTGTAATACATTCACTTAGAAGTCCTCTATTTGTACAAAGTGAGCTGGTTTCGGTGTGTGAACTGTTTTGTCCTAGGACACAAGTTTTAAGGAATATTTGGTGCCAGCTGGCTCTTCCTAAACTTATTCTTGATGGATGCTCATTTCATTTCCTTAAAGCGTTATTAGGGAAACCACATGATATCCGATTCTCAATTGTGCATGCACCTAAACGAACGGAAGGCTACTGTAATTAGTTTTAAAGCAAGGCTGCAGGTCACACCAGAATTTGAGGATAGCACAGCTGTTTTATACGGGCAGCTGTGATGTCCACGCCTGTGGGCCTTATGGTAAACTAACCTTTACGGGAGGGCAAAGGAAAGCTCCTCCAGGAGATAAAATAACAAAAAGTGGCATATGGTAGAAGAGTCATATCTCTACCTACAATTTCCTGAAATCAGTCCAACCCAAAAAGTCTTGGGTAAAACTTACACCCTGCCTTTGGAAAAGTGACCCTACGGATCAAATTGTCTCCTGAAAATAAAAGTGCTTCACCTACTGCAGGAAAAAATCACGTACTGATTCTCACCCACATGGGACGTAGCCGGGCACTAGCCTGCTATTACACTCAATAATCTGCAACAAAAATCTGAGTATTAGAGTTGCCACTTGCATATTTATTAAGCTGAAAGCACTGTCGCACACATTTGGCACCGCGCTGCTCCCGGGCTGTAACTTTTCACGTGCAAAGTTCACCCGTAGAACAATGCGAATCAAACGATCCCAGATGTGCTTTAAGTACAGTATTGGGTTGCACACCTTCGCTAGCGCGAGGCAGGGCAGACCTGCTTGCGTCTGCGCTTTTGGACCACGGCTGATATCAACCCGTCATCCCCGGTGTGCAGGACAATGGAAAAATGTCAAGTTAGAAAAGCCCTGCAGATACTTGGCCCATTCACGTGCGGTGTTAAAACCTTGCCAAAAGGACTTGCGTATGATTTATCGGCATTAACGCTCTGGCCAAAGCTAAAAAACAGACTTTACTGCCCTGTTAATTTTGATACAGAAAACAGAGAAAGTTTAAAACATCACTGTCCAGCTTAAAAGAAAACAAAAATTAAAACCGTGATAATAGCTATGAGTGGATAGTGCTGTTTAAAGGGGGAACTGAAATCCTCTGCTATATAGCTAAAAAAAATCAAACATCCAGCTTTTAGTTAAATGCATCTAAAGCAAATCACGCCGTATTTTCCACTGGCTTGTCAGGAGTAAGGATTAGTGTTGTAACCGTAGCTGCTTGGTTTTCCAGCATAGTGTATTTTTACCAATTCAAAGCCCTTTTCTGCTCATGAAGTAGTAACTCCCCCAAACCTCCTTTACAGAAGAATTTTGGACATTTTAAGTGGCATGTCTCTTATTGGAGCGATCAGGGAACATTTCTCACAGAGGTTTGATGTTGGCTAACAGACTAATACCCAATAGGAAGAAATCTCGACATGCTGCATTTTGTGTATGGGTGTTATCGAACATTTATTCCACGACAGACAAAGCAAAATGTGTCCAAGCCCAGTGTAACTTCTCCAGCAGCCTCTGGTGGCAGTCAGTGCTTAGCGTGCAGTTTTGCAGGAAGCCACTTGCCAGCATTCAGACTTGCTGCTCTTACAGAGAGACCTTAGAGCACTGACAACCCTGCTATAAGGAGGAGACACTTTGGCAGGACTAGCTTTGCTGGTGACACGTTTTTTCTCCAGGGTTAAAAATATTACATTAAAAATATGTATTTTATATATATTATATTTATACATACATTTATACATATAATATCTATAAAATATATTATGTCTAAATATATATTTTAATATAACTATATATATATATAAAAAAAAAATCTCAGCTTTCTTTTTCACATGTGCCTTACATCCTTGGGATGCGACTGGACCACAGAAGTGACAGCTGGCAGATGTGTATGTACATCAATAGCACACTCTGACAGACCTTCCACCTCTGTCAAGCTGCGGCAGTTTGACCAGTAGGACCACGGAAAAAACTGTTAAAAATGGCAAGATCCAAGACTCAGGAATTCACGTTTATCTTAGAATTGTCAAATTCTGTTTGACAGTTATTCCCTCACTGAATCATAGTGAGAGGACAGGACTTATGCACAATCACCGGCAGCGACTGTCCTTGTACCATGACTACGGCACTGTGGACTGGCAGTGTATTTTGGCTGCTTTCCTTGAAAATTCAGTTTTTTTCAAAAAAATTTATGTTTATACATAAATGTGACAAATGTAAAAGCTGCAGGCAGGTAAAATCTGTTTTCTTCAGAAACAAAGCAATGGCTCTAGTAACTGTAAGTTTGAACAAAACATACTAGCTGTTTGGGATAAATAATAACTAATGCAAGTCTCGGTTTAAAAAAAAAATAGCAATTGTAATTTTAGACTCTAAGGTTAAAACCATCTCCTCTAATTGCATAGCAACACCTGCATCACACTGCCTCAGGCAGCTGCAGCAAGTGAATAGGCTCGGACCCATAAAACACTAGGCAATCCTTCCATGGGCAGCAAAGGGTGGTCAATTCTGATCACCAAGCAAAGCATTCAAACAAGGAACTGTCAGCCTGTCATATTTAATTTAAGGAAGATGTTTCAAGGTTTATCTTGAAGAGGAAAGTTGCCTCAACCTCCCAGCTACAGCAATGTGTTTCCATTTATGTGTTATTAAAACAGAAACACGTTGAAATGCTCGGTCTACCTCAACTCCTGGAAAAAAGGTAATTAATTAGGTGGCTGCTGCAGTCTAGGGGGAGCAATTTTTACTCACCAAGGTCCCATGCATTCCACAGCAGCCAGTTTCTATGGGCTTGCACACATTTTCACCGGAGTCCAGCCTCCAAAACTAAAATACGAGGTTTGGCATGGTTGTTTGCAAGGGAGATGTTTACATGCACTCTCAAAAGTTTTGACTTTTGTATCCATCAAAATACAGCACCAATTCTTCTGCTGCCCATACTTTTGTTAATTGGTATGAATTCTAGAAATACTTTAATTAAATTTTTTTCCTCTTCTGCCTGTTGCACGTAAGATGCAACTGAGGGGAAATGGCCAGTTTCGTATGCTTAAAAGCTGCCAATGGTATGAAACAGGCTGAAGAAAGCATCTTGCTTTGTTCTTTCGATAGTAATCTCTTCTGCGTTAGCTGTTACTGTGCTAGTGTAACCCAGGATTTTAAAACCGTGTCTCTCTGCTCCCAGGACACCATGTTCCCTACAACTTGCCCTCTCCAACAGAAGAAAGGTGAGACAAACAGCTCCCTGGCTGCTGGGGGAAGCACTCCTCTGCCTGAAAACATTACTCACACAACTGAGCAAGCAGAGTATTCCACATTCAACTCTTCGATTAAATAAAATAAAATAAAATAAAAAAAAAAAAAAAAAATTCTTGTCCACCTCTCTTGCTGCAGAACTGAAAATTTTCTGGAGGATGCCTACTGGGAGCAAATTTTCCCAACAGGGACAGATCCAAAGCAGCCGAATAGATCAACTGGTATCAAATGCAATTAGGAGGCACCATAAGTGAGCGGACTATCGAACAGCAGAGGGCAAGCGTGGTTATAGAAATAGGGCTGGCAGCTCTAGCACAGGTAGGTTATGCAGATGCAGTGCATATTGCAGATGAGAAAGTGCTTCCCCCCCCAATTTAAGGTCATTCCCTTCCTGGCAAGCCAGCTAGAGTAAAGCTAACACAAACAGCAAAGCCTTTAGAAAAATTGCAGTTTAATGTGTAGTGGTAAGGTGACAAAAGAAACCATTAACACTGAGTGTTAGAGAAAGAAATGTACTTTTTTTTTTTTTTTWAAACATCTGAATGGAAAATGCAAGCAAATTCTTAAGGAAGGTATTCTCTTATTAAAAGACTCATACTGATATTATTCTTTATGCCTAGAAAAATCTGATTAACACAAGTGATGAGGCAACTCCAATTTTAAAGCTGCGAAAAACAGGCTAAAAGAGCAGTAAAACTATGCTGTGATCTCTAAACCCAATATAATTGGGCAAAGTCAGATCTTCAAGTCGTTTTACTACAGCTTTGAATCCAACTGAAGATCTTTTCCTGACCCACAGTCAGGCAAACAATTCACAGAATTAGCAGGTAACTTCAACACTTTAAGAAAAAAGTTGATTTCTTCCAAAACTGACTCACCAGTACTTATGCCATCTAGTGGCCTGCTTCTTCAGGCAAGTACAACGATTAGTTATTAAAAGCCTTTGGTTAAGGCTGCTTCTTTAACATACAGCGGTCAGTATTATGCTATTATTTTAAATGAAACGTTAGACTACGCAATGCAGAACGCTACTGCTAACTGGGAGTATCACAGAAGAGAAATTCAACTTCTGCAGATACTAACCATCAACACGAATCACCTGTACCAAAAAGGGACATGACAAAAGTATTTTCCCTTTCTTCAGAAAGGCCTTGCATCACCTTCAATTAAACCTTTAACTAGTGTGTAGAGCAAAGTAACTGTTTACATCAAAAAATGGATCCTTTAGAGTAACACGGATCTCCTCATTCTCAACTGTTTGGGTCTGAAAGACTAACAAAGCTTTGCATCTTCATGCAGACCTAGTTTTTCCGTATGTTTTATTAGAAAAACAGAACTATAGCTTCAATTTGGATTCTTTTGCTTGCAAAGCCTTGGTTGCTAGCTCAACCCTTTCTTTTAATAAGCTAGCTTCTTCAGCACTTTTTTGGGCTTGTACATTTTTCAGTAAGAAGTGGGTAAGGAAGAGTTTCAAGCCTTCCCGTAGCATTCCCAGTTTGGGGTTGTCAGATATCCTGTAAAGATACAGATCAAAAATAGTATTTAGTCTTCTACTGTTTCAGAAGTTTCTTAATTTTTTCTTTATCTTCTTCAAACAGAGATGTAGAAAAAAATCCAACCTATAAAAGGAGCTTTTCTGAAGAGGCTTTCAAATTACCAGCAAGTCTACGTTGGTTTGGCAAACAGCCCCAACACACTCAACAATACAATGGAATACTGGAGCCTTAGACTCCCTTTATGTAAACAATTACACTACAGCAACAAACGAGGCAAACACCATGTCTGAGCTTCCTTGTGGTGCAGCATTAACGATTGAAACATCATCACCTAATTTTTTCTAATTTTATGTGACATTGCAAGTTTAATACAACAAAATCACGGAATAATTTAAGTCAGAAAGGATGTTAGCAGGTCATTTTGTCCAACCTCCTGAGTAAAGCTGGACTAACATCCAGGTGTGGTCAGGTTGCTCAGAGTCTTATCCACTCAAGTCCTAAGCATCTCCAAGGATGGAGATTTCCCAGCCTCTCCAGGCAACCCTGTCCCATATACAAAATAAGATTTTCCAGACAATGTTGATTTAAAGAAAAAAAAAATTTCCCCCAAACCTTTCCCTCATTAGTATTTATTTATTTTTCTTTCTTACACTAAAGATACCTTCTAGCAAAGACTGCTGGGAGAGTGAATCCCACTGCACACAGACGGTCAAGCAATAAGGAAAGCAGGTAATTACAGAGCTCTGCTCATGAAAATCCTATGACCAAAATGATACATTGAATATCTGAAAGCCTTATTTTTGTATAACACTTCTCACAGTTGTATCTATATCAGAGCCTGTACTAACACACAAATGATACGCTTGCCCCCACTCACCCAGAAGAGCTTACTTTTTAAGGGATGGATGGCTGATCTTTGGAAAAGGCACTGTATAATTCCAAACAAAATAACCAAACTTCTTATCTTTTTAATTACTACTCACCAAGGGTTCCCTGGAGATCTCTCTGATCACTTACCTCACAAAAATGTCACTAAGTTCTTCAGCATCTGTTTTGATTAACAGCATGCTTAATACTTGTCGCAAGAAACGGACTTTGGGTTTATCTAGTTCACTGAATTCAATTACCTAGTGGAGAGAGAGGGACAATTAGATTAATTGAAGTATTTCAAAYAGCTGAATTCTCTTCTAAATGAAGAGCTTTTAGCACACCAACTGGCCTCCCATATATACCGCGTCTCAAGTTTGGCACAGAAGAATTAGCTGAGAATGCTGCCTCCAAAAGCCAATCAATAAGGAAGCAGAGAAGTTTCTAAGGAATAAGCTGTCTACTAGTACCAGAATACCGGATATAATTTCTCAATTAGATAAATACTTTAGAAGTACCTAGGACAATCATAATTGCCTGTTTAACACATTTCAATTATTCTTCTAATAAAGTTCTATGGGCTCCCCATTCTGAAATCCCAGTGCTCAGTAGATTTCTTTCTGGTCTAATAAAAATCAACATCAGCTAAAAAGCATAGCACAGAATCCACTGACAAAGCCTGTTAATGAAGGGGCCTCAGTTCCAACTCTGGATACTCTAAAGAAAATAATCTTACAACTGCTCTGGATATAGAATTGTAGACTTTCTGTATGCCTGGGTCACCATAGGTTCCCTTTTCCCCAAATGATAGCATTACTGTAATCAATGGGATTAATTTGGTAATTTAGAACAAGTTTTGCCTTAGCTTACGACCACGAACAGCTGAAGTACCAGTTAGGTAACAGAGAAAATACATTTTCCATAGAACTAGAAAATGCAAGGAAAACACAGAAGTATTTTGAAAAGAAAAAMCACACCAACCTTGAGAACTGAAAGTGGCAATGATTTTGTCCTTAATAAGTGAGCCAACAGTGAAACCAAGTTGGAGACGGCAGTGGCTGACAGGTTTTCTATGTCTCTGACTTTGTCCCAAATACTAAACTGAAATGTCACCTAGGTGTCAAAGGAAAAAAAAATACCCTACAAATCAAGTGACTGTTTAAATGAGTAACAACATAACAAACCTTTCAACCTTCTATTCTTTATGAGCCCTCTGTTAATTAACAGAGATGCTTGATCAGACTGTTCAATTCTTTTAAAATGCGTAAAACAGAGGAAAGCAAACCTTCTGCAGTAGTTATTTTATTTCCTATTCAGATCTGACCATGAGTATGCCTCGCTGAATGCATAGGTATACCAGCGGAATTTTTCCTCAAGATCAAGATCTTAACAGGCATACATCCATTCTCAGTATTTAATAACTGTCTTCCTAACCACAATAATGACACTAAAACAAAGTAGAAACAGACTTTTCTTCACCTGAAATCGTCTTTCATATTCACAAAACTTGTTAGCCAAAAATGCATAGAAGGGGTTATATGTCTTCTCCTGTAAGCAGCAGTAAAGGATAACATGAACAATTTCTCTCTCCTGCTGATCTTTCAGTCCAAGCCTAAAATTTAGCAAGAGAATGAGAATTGTTTAGTAAGGAAAAAATTACTGCCACAAAGCAAGAGCTATAGTCAACATCTGAGAGTAAGACTTAAAAAAACCTCCAAACACTACATTAAATTTTACTTGTTAGAAAGTTCTTACAAAGTCTTTAAAACACTGAGTGGACTCAAACCCTTAAGACTGTGGGCTAAATCAGTATCCTGGTATGGCAATATGGAAATGCTACAGTATTATCGGTGTTAAAGGAGTGGCTGCAAAAGCAAGACCTCGGACAGAAGTGGAACGATACAAGTRTAATTACCGCCTGGGGAAGGAAAGGTAGCCCACTCCATGTTTGTAGCTCTCCATGAAAAAAGACTGAGGAGAGGGCTCTGACATCATGGAGTCTTGTGCCTTTGAACGTAGCAGCAGTACTGCAGCAAGCACTGCTGCATGGTGTACCAATACAAAGGTTAAATAGTGAAACAAGAACTGTAGGACCCYGTTGCGGTTATCTCACACTTGTACCTATGCTCATAGGAGGAAAAACAAGCCTTTGGATCAGTATAAGCCTATTTAGAGAAACATGTCCAGGGCCCTTCACTTCTGTGGTACTTACTTATCCCTACTAGGGATAAGAAAATATTTTAAGATGTTTTTCCTACTTGGTGATATGAATCGTTTCATCTCTAGGTCAACTGTCCATGCTACATAATACTTGAAATTCATTACTGTTTGACAGTAGCCTAAGAGGATGCAGTCAGTGATTCCAAACCACCCAAAAAAAAAAAAAAAAAAAAAAAAAAAAAAAAAAAAAAAAAAAAAAAAAAAAAAAAAAAAAAAAAAAAAAGCGCCTGAAGAAAACAGTCAGTATCAATGAGTACTTACGTTGGCTGCCTCAGCATAAAGGCCAAGGACTGAACAGCCTTCCCACTTGAACAGCTGACCAGTCTAAAAGAGGGCTGAGACACTTTGGCAGGGAATGGTAACTAACTCGCAATGCACCTGTTCTGTGAATAATATGATTTAGCTTCCAGGGCTGCCAAATGCTTGGCAGCATTAAAACCAATTAAAATGAAAAATGCTTCATATTATAATCTGAAAAATGTCAAACAAAATTCTTCTCATTGCTTCAAGCTCAAGTTTCATATGGCATTAGTATAACTCAAGTGTATTTTCTAACTAAGTTTGACTCCACTGGAACTTGCTCTACAGTCTGTAGAGTACAGTTTGTCATTGCTTGAGTCTAATATACCTCGTTTGTATACACCTCCAGACATCTGCCATTGCATTTGATCACAGACACATATCAGATTAACAGAGAAAATATTGTCTTTCAGCCAAAACCCCCCAGAATTTAAGGTTTTACTACATGAAAATCTGGGATGATTTCTAGGCTGATTGCTAATGAGGGGTGAAAGCTTAGAATTCTGCTTCTCCAAAAAAGACCAGCACTGTAAGTGCTGTGTCTGTGATGTAGTTCGCTTGCTCTCCCATCAGCCAAGTTCTATCATTTTATTACAGAGCAACAAAACTTTTTTTAAAAAATACAYAAGTTTTCAGCCACCGAACATGCACTTAATAGATGACTTGCGAAGTTACATTGCAATCACTAATTTGGCACACTCTCCTTTTCCTTGTTCATCATCACTTCTATCATGCATTGCTTATTTAGGAAGTATTCATGTTGCCAGATGGTTATAACCAAGTAAATCAGCACTTTGATGTTCAATTTTGTTCTTACCTTCACTTCTTTACAGACCTAGTAGTATTTTCTCTTTTCAGACCTAGCATTCCTAACATCTAAATTTAAGTCAGGATTGTCTTTGACTGCTGAGCTTCACCATAAACCTGTACATGTTTCATAAGCCTGATAATCTTAGATAAAGAATATGCAACCACGTCACCTATTAAATCATTCATGAGTTCCAGTATTCCCATGGACTTGTATGTGTTGATCACTTTAAGAATTTCCCCCTGTATATGGAATAACTGCCTCTRAGAGAGATTATTTATCACCAGCAGAAGCCTGCCTCTAAGTAGGCTAGTTATCATCAGCTGAAGCCCAAGACCACCATTGCCTTTAGATCAAAAATAGCAATACTCAAACCCACCTTTCAGAAGTCAGTTCAAATGATTTTAGTAGATACAGTCACATACTCGCTATCCTGAACTACACAGCACACTACAACAGGGTATCTAAGACTTTTACAAGTTTCAATTTTTTGTAAGATGTAAAGTTTCTCAAATTCTTCATCTTTATGAAATAGCTTAAAAAATTGCCTCTTCATCAAACTTAAGAAGCATTCATTCCCCCTCATGTGTGAATCTGTGGTTTGTGAAGGAAGTATGGCCTTTCAGCTGATGAGATAGACCAAGTCTCACTCTCTTCTCTTTGTCTCCAGTGATGTTCCCAGTCCTCCCTTTACATTGACGCTTCTGGAATCACAAGCTGAGCCACTTCAGGGAGCTGTTCTGGCTTCAAACTAATTACTTTCTTTTGATGTAAGGAGGAGAAAGACAAGCAGAACTACAGCAGCATGGATTTAAAATGGTTTAAATTACCATTTAACCACACCTCAACTTTGCCAGAGATCTAGCAGCAGATGAATCAACAAGCGCAGTTAAAATATTTCTTYACATATTTCTCAGGTTCCTCCTCTTGAGACTGACCTCAAACATACAAATATAAATTCCCATACACTCTGGAACGCATGTTCACATTAAAGTTAATTCCTTCACTGAAAATTCTGTGTACTTTCCATTATACTCTGCCAGATGTGGGTAGATTTGAGAATTCCTCTCTCTTTGAGCGTGCTGTATAAAAATCAGTATCAACACACACCAGGCAATCTGCAGACAGAGTTTTTCTGCCAAGCCTGTATGTACACAGATTTGTATACTAGTTTAAATAGCACGGATGAGAGTCAAGGATCAATTTGCAAATTGAACTACCAGGTCTTGGCAAGAACTGCAGCAGCAGCAGCTAATTTCTTTTAATTGAACAGGCCATATTAAGATATTGGAATGACTCCATCACAGTCTTAAATCCAAGCTGTGTTTTGCAGAAGTGGCATTTAATCAAATATTAGTTGACTTTATTACAAAGTCTGTTTTGGTTTGGTTAGCAAATTAAATAATTGCATGCCATCCTGGTAAGACAATTCCCTTGAATTACAAGGCTGCAATAGAAAAGTTCAGACCTGATCGCTCCCCTCCCAGTTACTGAAGACTTACAATTAATATTCTGACTAACACAAAGAATAGCTTAGTTTTAGCTCTTCCCTGATCACACCTTCTTTTAAAGAGCTGTTTGCCAAGTGGTAAGGAAACTGGTCTTAACATGAAATGTGACCCTGGAGCAAATCCAAAGCTAATAAATTCTGCAAAAGGGAAGCGGAGGTGCTAGAACACTACCAGGTCATGCAAGTATGGACAGAGACCTACAAGATGGCTTAACAAGGTGGCAAGTAGTAAAGGAAGTGGCAGTAGTACGGAAATCCAGCGACAAAACCAAGAGCTGTTCTGAAGGCGCTTCTGCTCTGCCTCTGTAAGGAAGCAAGCCTGCAACAGACTTCCATTTGCTAGACTGGGATGCACACCTTCAACGCAAAAAGATACAGGCTTCTTAAGTCAAGAGATGCTGTAAATCACAGTTATAGATGTGAGTGACAATAACAGGGGCTACTCCTTTCCTCTGACTACCAGTCAGTTCTGCCTGCCCCCTACTAGTCCTTACACCAGGGTTTTGGCCCCTCTCCTACCCTTTTACCCCATGGATCCCTAGCTATGCACTTCTTTAATTGTATTATCAATTAAATGCTCTTAAGCCCAGACCAGCAATGTTATTTTTCCCCATCCAGCTAATGCTATTCTTAGTCTGGGCTGTCTTCTGTGCTAGTCTGTACTTACTCCAGAAGCTTTTCAAAGGCATCCAGGAAGTCTTCACTTGTCATCAAGACACAAAAAATACTTCTCCTGATATCGGTGTTCATTCTCTGCTTACGAGCAAGCTCCATTATCTTTGAACTCACCTGAAAAAATAAATGTTATTTTATTTATGCTTGCTTTAAGAAAGCTATTTCTGTACAGCCTCCAATAAGACCATTAATGAAGATCTCCAGTAAACTATGAAGCATCAATCCAAAGGTCCTGAGCTTTTGTCCAGAGGCATAGGATCATCAGGAGCTTTTTCAACTGGGGAAATATATTTTAATGTATTTTAATTGTGCCAATTATTTTTAAGACGTGCTTCTCTAATGCAAGTCACCATGACCATCTCACAATACTACTTTTAGAATCACCTTAGATAGATGCCACCCATGGACAGATAACACTACCTGTCAGAATTCATACTAGCAAATCCACTTTAGGTCAAGTCTCTTCTTCCACTTACGTAACAAGTTACTTTTGCAATTCCACAGCCTAAGAAAAAACAAGCTATACCATAATATTTGCTGTAACAGCTCTTATGAAGCACATGAGTACAACATTTTGAAAAATGTAAGAGCAGAATTTACAGTCCAAAAGCTTAGTCTTACAAGAGTCTGTGAAGGTTTTTTCGGTGGGCTCTGAAATGAACTTATTCACCTGGATGAAGAATATTCAAAAGATCACAAACACTTAAGACTTATAACCAGCACTGCTTGGATTTACCTTTCCTATATGCAGTTTTTGCTGAGGCTTGCTGTTTGTGTCATTGATCATTGGTGCTCCACTCCAGGACGACCCTATGATCCACCAGCGACCAACCTGATCAGCACTGAGGAGAGATTCCAGGGAGACACGGAGCTGAGTTTCTTTTCCAGAACCACTGCTGTGAACCTTGAATAACAAAATACAAAAAACCCAAAAGCTTTTATTTGAAGGTTTCTTTTTTTAAAAAAAAAAAAAAAAAAAAAAAAAAAAAGAAAACAACAAATACTTCAATTACTTAAAATTACTTTAAAACAAGTAACTTAATCTCCATAAAGGTCTTCACATGTTCCCCCCGCCACAACCTTTAGTTTCAGTCAGCAAACTGAAAAGAATTTACAAGTTTCCCATATGCTCTAATTTCTCAAATACAAGAAGTTGCTTAAATCTACATGTAGAAGCTCTTGATTTTTTTTTTATTTTAAAAACGAAACACTCAATGAAAAAGTAGCCATCTTCCAATCATAAAACTTGATTAGAATTCAGCCTTGATGCTGACATTGAAAATCAGTTGCAGCATCTTAAAATCTGGTCATGATTTTCCTTTTGAACACTTGTGATCAAATAAAATGACATGACAAACTGCCTTAAGTTTTGTACAATTCAAACAACAAAAAGTTTAAACTCTTCGAACAAAATAAAAATATTCAACAAAAGAGGCTAGAAGTATACTAAGAGGACTGTGAAAACTTAAGAGAGGAAATTCTAAAGAACTAGGTTACCTAGCTTATTTTTGCTTGACCTATTATCACCAATGTGCACATCCTGCACTTACAAATTTCTGAAAAATAGGATGCTCTAGGAGTTGTAGACAAGTAGTGTAATTTTCAGGTTGGAGATACAGCGACTCTAAAACCAGATTCAAGTCTTGTGAAAATGAATTAGTTCTCAATCGAAAGAGACAATTACTTTCATGCATTTCATACTGGGTTGTTCTAGACAAACTGTCCTCTCTCCACCAAAAAAAACCAAGAAAGAAAAAACATCCAGGTTTTCAGAAGTGTAGACTTCCAAAATAATTCTGGTGAAGTTAGGAACGGGTGCCTGCATCCAAAATCTATGGAAAAAAGAACTCGTCATAATGACTCATTTCTTCTGCACAATCATTAAACATCCCACAATCTCTTTTTCAAGTATAGGACTTTGAGGCACAGTCTTTGGCTGAATATTATGTCCTTTCTCAAACTGTTCTGCAGAAGGCTGGTTGACTGCTTACTAAACTTGGACACAAGAGATAATACTTAACGATCTAAGAAGTGATTTTTGTCCACAAGAGTTTCAGACTGTTAAACGAATTAAAAAATACTATAGCCCATCAAGCCAACACACAATACAAATAATTACTTCTGGTGTAAGAACAGCTATACTACATATGTCAAGAAAGTTCTCACCAGTGTTCTTTGCAATTTGCGGAGTTTTTCAACTGGTTCAGGATCATAACCAGGAATCTTACGCATGTCATTATTCCTTAGTGCCAACATAGTCTCTAGCATAAAACGAACCTATTGGGAAAAGAAATATTTCTGTGGATTATGTGCTGTGAGTTTCTTTAATAAAGTAGAGAGTGTATGTTGAAATTACTATTCTGTGAGAATAAGCAGCTTAGCTGGCAATATACATCAAAATTTAGATTACATGAACACAAACACAGAGAAGGATGTTTACTTTAACTCCTATTATATTAATTTGTGTTCAAGCTTCAATTCAAAGCTTAATCTGCTAAACACCATGCCTCAGTGACCATTTTTTGAAGCATACAAAGTATCACGAAACAGAAGCACTGTCCATTGCGCAAGACACAAAACAGTCCTAGTCTCAACCATTACAAGCATTTTGGTGTCTGTGGCCTAAGAACTAATGGACAAAGACAGACAAGAAGAATGCAAATAACTGAATGCAACAACTGAACAGTAATGGTAACTTAGAATCTAAATAGAGTGTAGCAGAAAACATTTTGGTCAATTAACACACGTATCCAAGCACTTATTAAAGTCTATTCAGAACAGAAAATCTTTAAAATGCACAYACATACCCTAGTCTGATCCTGGAGTTTCTTCTCTGCTGTGTTTGCTTTCCTCTGGGCTTCAGTGATCAGTTCCTTCAAAGCCAACGCATCATCTTTTCTTAAGGAAAAGCCCACGTTTTTCAGAAGAAACAGAATCAACTCAATCTCTTTTTCAGTGAAAGTGCTAACAAGCTTTTTCAGAATATCAAAGATCAGCAGGGAATGAACCACATGGAAGTTATACAGATGAGCAATCAAGGCAAGCAGATTTTCACATTCTTTCCCTTCAGCATCACTGTTACAGAGTTCATCAAATTTCTTCACCACAGCTTCCAAAAAGTGAGCACCGACCTGGCAATAGTTCCATTAAGGGGGGAGGAAATCCAGCAGTTAACTGTAAGTAGATTTTACAGACATCTGTAAAACATTCATTTTTGGGGCACTGCCACTATTAATTTTAAAGAAATATTGTTGCTCCTTTCAACCAATATGGATGTTCTACATTTACATATACAAATATCTAAGTGGTGTCACATTTTCTTAAAGTATATGTTATTTACACCTCATATATGCCATCCAGTTGCCTTTTAAAGTCTGTGCAAGAAAAGCAAATGTTATGAACTTACAGTACACATACATCAGAATTTGTTTACAGAATTTTCATGGACACATATTAGCATCTTCCCAGCTGTCAGGCTAGCATGCTGTTACTGCTAGTCATTCATCCAGCAAAAGCTGCATGTCAAAACCCAAATGCATCACAGAGTTCAGCATTCCAGAACAAAATCCTTAACAGGAGGGTAAAAAATAATATTGTAAAACAACCCCCAACATACCAAGTTTTCACAGTTGCTGAGCATGAGCTTAGGCTGATTTTGAAGTGGGGATAAGTCTTAGCCATTTGTCAGTGGTACAGTTGGGAAAAGAAATTTTGGACTCTCCATATTTGTGAAGAGAGAACTGATGYTAAAGACTGGAATTAGAAAGCATACCAAAATATAGGTAGGTAATGAACACATAACTGCTAAACAAGACACGCCCCCCCATTATTATGGTGCTCATATTTGTTGATTGTTCTTATGAAAACCAGAAGTCCCAGTAGCAGCACTGACTTGCATGACAAGCCTTGACCAGATTAGGTTTTAACTATCCAATGATCATATTGCACAAGTGTATAAACACAGTTATTGGAATCCCAACTTCTGCATTGCTCAAACTAATCTTAAATGCAGCTGTGCTATCACACTTTCGTGTAATGCATATTCTACATTTATTTTACAGAAAAAATAATAGGGCTTTATAGTATACTTAAATACGACAGCCTTAGATTCAAAGATGCTGTGTAATGGAGTCAGTAGTAAAAAAGACAGTCTGGATATCATCTATTTCTAATACCTATTAGTATATCTATATCTAAAACCTATTACTACGTATTTTGCAAAGTTTCACCTTCTAAAAAGATTGTGTTTCTCTTCTTAAAACAGCATTGTAATATTACATTATATTTGCAGTCAGAACTGCCTTTCAAGCAGCAAAGAGGAACAAAAAAAAGTTTAACAGCAAGGCTGCATGGAGAAAGCTGCTGTAATTGCATCCATCTGACATTTAATATGGTTTCAGAGACAGCATTCAGGTCACTATATGACAAACTGAAGAACTTGCATCAATACATCTTTTGCAACTGAGATGTAGAAAGAAAATGTAACTTGATGGGAACATGGTGCTGAAACACCTCAGTTTCCTGAGAGACATTTCACTGAAATTAGCTAAAATCTTCCCTTTGACATGAGTAGTTTCAGCTTCTTCTTAACAGTAAGAGATATTTTATCTCAATCATTCATCAGGCTTAAAAACACAAGAGAAAAACCTCCAAAAAATTTGCCATGCTTTTTGAAGTTTTTGATATTCTGGAGTCATTGATATACCTAGTTAATTCCACTCATTATTTGCATGATTGGGCTTAAAAAAGGACTTTTTCCACTGACGTAAAACGATTTCTGTAACTGTAGCGCTTTCCTTATCTGGATACACATCGTTCAAGAAGAATACCCTCATATACCCAAAAGAACAGAAATGGATTAGTGTAATTAAAGAGGAGAAAACTTGAGTCTTAAAAAATTCAGTTTTATGGATGCAGAAAGCTTTTGATGAAAAAACTGATGTTTTTATAATTGACCAGTGGTAACTCATGGAGGAAATTAATCTCATAAAGCAACAGACTTGGTCCCTTTCACTKGTGGACACCTAGCAAATAAGCTACAAATACTGATGAAATTCAACTAGGGATGTTTTTTAGTGACACACAATCAAAAATTAAAAGGCAATTCACACAAAATATCAAGGAAAACACTCTACAGTATGTATTTTTAAACAAAAATAGTCCCAACCACAAGAATTACCTCAATTCCTACATTATGATGAAGAATGCTGACCAAAAGGACATGCTCCATCATCAGTCTTGCAGGCATGGCAACTGCAGTAACACAAGCATTCATGAGAATATCTGTCAGAGTTTCATTCATGTCCTTTCTGCTGTTGGCCATGTAGAGATCTTCCATCTGTCCACTAATGGAGGACAAATTTGGTTCACTCAATCTATTGAGAAACAAAATCCAATGTTCACTTTTTCTTCTCTTTACACGATTCCACAATTTTCAATTTACCCAACAAACAACCTATTATTTTTAGAGAAACTAGCTTGGCTTAAGAAGATTGAAAAGATGACCGGAAAGGACCTTTTGTATTTTACTGTGTTCACTAAACTAAAAAAATACAACATATGTTTAATTCTGGTGTTTGGTGGTTGTTTTTTGTTTGTTTGTTTGTTTTGTTTTTGTTTTTTGTTTTTTTTTTTTTTGAAAATATTTACATGTAAAAACAGATTAGCAGCAGTACTTACAAAGCACTGTCAATGTGCTTACTGTCACACTGAACAGACTTATTAAGAAAACAGACTTTGTTCTTACCAGTTGTAACTATGGCACATCACAGTCTTTGGAGAAATTAAGTATGAAAATACCTCATACTTTTCTAACATATAAGGTATATCAAATTCTAAACAACTGAACAAACTGCATACTGTAGTCTGCATTTTACAGGTAACAGATAAAAGAAAACACCAATGGATTTCTTATTTTAAAAATACTCTAAAATTAAAACATGTGAAAGCGTTAATTACTTTTTCTGTTCTTCAGTAGTTTAAGCCATGAATTGTTGCTCCTCTTCAGTTGTAGTGTTGAAAAAATTTTAATTTTATTTAATTAAAAAAAGAAAATCATGCTTTTTTGGGGGGAGTTATAACTCACACTATAGGGTTTTTTTATAGGCATACTCCAACTGACACTTAGTGAATTATACATTGCGCTTGCAGGCACCTGCTGTGTGGAATTCAGCCCAAACTTAAATTTATTTTCTAGATTTTCCAACTTCTATAACGACCAACTTTGAAGAATTTATATCAACAAAGATAATTATTATTAAGGATAGCAGACATGATTGCCAACTTAAAATCAGTTTGTGAAGAGAAAAGTCACATCCTTGCCACTTTTCTTTGAATGATGAGCACTGTCACATCGAACCAGAAAGATTAATGACTTTCCTTATTACATTACCTATTAATGAGACCATTCACCATTTTCTTCAGCCTTCCCAATTCTTCTCTTTTCTTATCATCTAGTGTCTCCTGAGCTTTCCTTATTTGAGGGGGAACATACTTCGTAGCACTGCGATTATGACTCTTACCAGGAAAACAATAAAACATGAAATGAGACTAGGATCTTAAATATTTGAACACAAATATACATTTCTACTTAAGATTAATATACCAAACTTTTAGTTAAGTATATATTTTACCATCTAATAACTAATGCCAAAGGAACAACTTCATACAGAAAAGAAGCATGCAACGAGTTACTGCTGATGACCAACTTGACGGCAGCAAAAAACCTCTTCCCTTTACATGAAGCTTTCTTTAAGTTATTGTTATTAAAACCTGACATCTTAGGTCTTGGTTTTATCCAGGTTTTATCAGCTGCAGACGTACTAACAGTTTACGTTAGTGCCATGCGGGCTAAACGACCCGTTTGGCCTCCTCTCCTCCACCCGTGCTACAAGATCTAAAGCAGGCAGAACCTCTGGGATCATCCAGAAGAAGTAACACTTCAGTTTGCAACAGACATTAATTTTAACATAAGCTATCTTTGCTCTTAGCAGAAGTGCTTAACCATGTTCCTAAACTCTAAAGCCGGAGTAGTGCCACTGTTTCGTTCCTTTTATTTGCTGATCTCATATACAGACACAAGGCCAGAGGCCTTGTGCTTTAGGGTGTTAATCTGCCAGCATCCTGAGTTGGGGGAACTCTACCCTCCATGCCTAACAGCTGTCCCTAGGACTTGGCACGCCTCTGAAGTCAACACTGTTGCTGGGCCCGGTGCTGTTTTGACCCACGACAACACTCTGCATAGCCTGACTAGACAGCAAACACCTGTGCTTTACAGAGGTGACGTAAACTCTGCTTTATGTTCAGGTTGTGGCATGTACTTTGAGAAGCAGGTTTGCGTTATCTGAGGCGAACACCCTACCTCCTCCTCCTCCTCGCCCGGGGGCTCGCTGGCCTCAGGCACCCCGCCGTCCTCGGGGGACGAGGACAAGCTCTCGCTCTCCCACTGTCCCTCCACATCATCCCCCTCGGAGGGGGCTGAGGCGTCCTGTGGCTCCTCCTCGTCCTCCTCCGGCCCCGGCTGGCTCCCCCGCGGCCCCGGCTGGCTCACCCGCGGCGCCGGGGCCTCCTCCTCGTCGCTGCTCTCGCAAAGCCTGCTGAGGCCGGCCCGGGAGCCCAGGGCGCCCAGCACGTAGCCCAGCCCGTCCCGTAGGAAGCTCTGTGGCAGCTTCTCCGCCGCGGCCCCCTCCTGCTTCTTGCGCCGCTTGCCGAGCCCCAGCCGCCGTTCCAGGCGCCGGATCTCCTTCTCCTCCTCCTCGTTGGCCTCCAGCAGGGCCCGCTTCCGCGCCGAGGCAGTTGCGGGGGGGGCCACGCGGGGTGTCGGTGTCGGCCCCGGCCGCTGCTTTCCGACGGCGGCGGCGGGCGAGGCCGGGGCTCTGGGGCGGGCGGCAGGAGCCGGCTTAGCGGGAGCCGACTTGGCCGGAGCCGACTTGGCCGGGGCGGCGGGGGCCTCCACCGGCTCCCCGCGTTGGAGGCGGCGGCGGCGGCTCCGCTTGAGCCTGCGCTTCTCCTTTCTCGCGTCCCGGCGGCTCCTGCGGTTCTGCCTCTCCGAGTCTTTCAGCAGGGTCAGGGGCGGCTGGTCACCAGCTGCCTGCACGAACTCCTGCACCGACTGCCGCAGCCTGTCCAGCTTCCCGCCGCGGCGAGCGCGGGCGGCCGCCGGCCGCTTCATCCTCCCCTCAGCCACGCCGCGCCTGGGCGCCGCCATCTTAGGGAAGAGCCGACCTTCCTCTTCCGCCGCGCGGCCGCCATTTCGGGCAGCAGCGCCCCCTGCTGGCGTTGGTGGCGGGGCGGCCCCTCAGGCGGGCCCAGCTCTGACGAGGTGGTCCCCGGCGGGCCGGAGCTTGCTTGAAACCTGTTCCAAAGCCGCTAAGTCCGTAGAGATGCCCTCTTTTTTAATATATTTAAGAAAATTTAAGGCTTGTCCCTCTTCTTACAGAAGGGACTGGAACAATTCATCCCTCATAGCCCTGGATGCGGTCACAAGGCCCTAACGCCCACTGGGCACGAGGCTCTAACACCTGCGAGGCCACAGGAACCGAGGGACATCAGCGCTCCTGGCCGCTCCTCCACCTGCCCAGTCCCCCGTTTTAAGCCCCCTCCAACTCTGCCAACCTCAGGTGTCTCTTCCTGAGCATGCCAGAGGCAATGCCCACGTCTACGGCCTCTGTCTGGCRGTAACTTCTCTTGGGGCGTTTCCATCCACAGTGGTGTGTGGGACAAGGTGATGCAGCTGATGGGACCGGTGGCCTCTGCAACAGGGATGGGATCCTCACCGCTCTGCCTGGCCTGGTGCGCACAGCAGGTGACAACTCGTCTGTCATTTACGTGATCAGAGGGAATTAAATGTCCCATGGCAGCTTGCTGCTGTTAGCAGGAAAACCAATTGGTTGGTCTTTCTTCTAGTCTCTTTGCTGTGCTCTAGGCTTATGCAAACTGCTGGGTTTGCGTGTCTGGCCCTGTGTCTGTGTTTGYGTCTTCTCCTCCCACCAACTTCAAAATCTAGTGCGTTTCAGTCATGTCTGGCAGATGCCTGGAGTTCCCCAAACACTGAATTTCCTCAAGTTTCATTGAAATAGGTGGCAGGGTAGAGGAATGAATTTCTCAGCTGAACAAAGTGCTACAAGATGAGCTTAAACCTTAGCAGACACCAGAAAACACAAATGAAAGCCAGCGCACATGACCCAGTTTCAGAAAAAGGGTCAGTCTTGAATCTCCTGTGGGGACCAAATCTATAGGAAGTCGGGCTTCATTATTTTGTTCTTTGGTGTTGCACTCCTGACCTTTCTCAAACAATGAAGTACTGCACAGGACTTATATTTTACCTGAAAATTTAATATGGCTTTATTATTCAGAAGATTATTTTTGTCTTTCTATGCATGTTTCCATATTCTCTCATTACATCATGTCCTAGATGACCCATGCTTCAGAAATCCAGCTTTCTCAAGGCTGGTCATAATGAATATTTCACCCTCAGTGACAAAATACATTGCATTGATTTGTCAAGGCATTCCTTTTTCTACATTTTAAACTATATATTATGCTATAATTTATTGCTGGGCCGCTCTTTATTCATGCACAGACAGCTCACATGCATTTTGCATCCTATTGATAGATTTATTGATAACAGTAATCCAGCAGCATGCCAGAATGCTAGATAAATACAGCTGAATATAATTTGAGAAAATATTAGATGCTTTTAAAATTCCAAGATTTGCATCTTCCTTCTGTCTCATCGTGTAATTTGTCATTCAGGGCAACAGAGCATTCCAATAATGGGACATTTCATGTATCTTCAAAGAGAGAAAATGTTAATATTTGCCTTCTTCAGTACTTCATGTCACAAAGGAAAACRTAGAAAGCATGTATTTTGCTGAACTCCATAATCCCAAATTTGGGTGAAAATGGGCATGCTACTTTTGCAAAAAATAGAATTATTACACCTGTTTGTGAAGTAAAAGTACTTTCTAAGAATTAAAGCAGTATTTCAGACAAAATATAAATATAATCATCAAGAAAATGTAAGATTGAAAGAAATACCAATCTGCTTAATAGACTAATTCAGCATTCAAATCTAAAAATAAATACATTACAACAAATATTTCAGATACTATCCTAGAATATTGTGGTTTACTATTTTACATTTACCAATTTGGCTTCAAGTACTCGGTAAATACAGTCTTCTTAAAACCTGAAATGTGAATAATTAGAAACTCCTGTCAACTACTCTTCCAACTTCCCTGTGTTGTCTAAATACCAGAAAAGGGGAGAAAACCAGTTTCCWTTTTATGATTTTCATATTTAGATCTCTGCATCATATGGGCGTCACCAAATCAGAATTCTGAACTGAGGGAACATTTTGTAATTGTTCTTTGTTTTGTCAGTGATCCTGCAGCAGAGAACAAGCCACAAGGGCAGGTTTCGCATTTAGAATGAAATTGAACATAATGGCATGATTCGCTGGCAATGGAAGTTCATACAGAATTGTTGCTTCAGTAAATTTTTGCTTCCTGCTGAGATAATCTTTGTTAACAGATTTCCTTTCCTATTAAATTATGTTCATGGATTATTTTTTTTTCCCCTCTGCAGAATGAGCGGAATACAATTCCTTTAGCTGTCTGTCTGCTATTGTCTCCTGGTCACCTCCCACATGCCATGAAAATGTGATTTAGTGACTACATAATACACATAGGTAGATTCTGGCTCTTTTGTAATTTGCAACTATTGAGACTATTGTGCTATTTATCACCACAGGAAATATCAAAGGAGCACCAGAAGACTTTTAGACTGAGCTTATAGGGTCATTCTTTGTTCTTATCAATGGAGAAAACAGCCTGATTCATGTAAGAATATCGCTTTACAGCCAAAGCCTTTTTTGACTATGCAGACTGAAAGCTTCATGCCAGAATGAATTTATTCTAAGCAGTGAGAGCCTCAGAACAGTGCAAGTTACTTGAAGACTGTGCTGTGAGTCTCTAGCACGGCATCCATCTACTTGAGATATTGTTTCCCCCTGTGTCATGCTGTCACCGCTGGGATCAGCAGAACTGAAATTTGGTCTGCTGGGAGAGATTGTCTGTGGAAGGATACTTTTCCTCCGGAAAACGTTTTCCAAAGTCTCAAGGCAGTACAAAGTTGTTGGCTCTTCAAATGTGCTTCAGTTCCATCTACTTCGGAAGGTATTGATAGGTGAGGAARGTGATTTCCTTAGTGTTTTAAAGATACATCCCTGTTGCTCAGAATCTTGTTGTTTTTTTCCCAGAGGGTATGTGCTAATTAATTTCTGAAAGCTCAGTCCTTATACAGCTTAAGTCAGGCATGATGAAAACTGATCTGCACAAATACTCTAGACAAATCTCTGTTCTGGCACTTACTCCCACAATTTCCACAATCTTTGTACCTGACCTTGGGCTGGTCATTTGTCTTCTCCATGCTGCTTTTGTACAAAATGAGTTATCTTCCATCATTCTGAGACTAAGGCCATGCAAATATATCCTCCTGTATCTCCAGGTTTGCCTGCTGAAGAAGTTACCACCCACAGCACCTTCCCTTGAGGGGGCTTATTACTGCCTCTTTTCTGGGGCTGCCAGAAACAGATTTGCTGACTGAAAGCTGTTTGCTGAGTTTTTCATATAATTGCTTTCTTTTAGTCACTGAGATCAATGTCCTTTCAGTCAGCGCTGACTGGTGATACTATTAAGAGAGATCTACGGTTAGTTTAACCTAACTTAGGCCGTTTTGATTGAGACAAATTAGGAGGTAACCATATGAGTAGCTCTGCAAGGGGATGCAAGGGGATGTCTGTAGCTCCCCCCCACCCCCCAAAAAAGAGAAGCAGCTGRAAGTGGTAACCTCAGCTGGCAAAACTAGAGTAGGGAGAAGGCGTGTATTCACTGACTTTAATCATTAATATCTTTCAGTTCATTGGAAGGAAGGAGTGGGTACTAAAGGTTATTATTTAGATAAATGATCCAAAAGACAAGCATAAAAAAGACAGATATGCTGGGTGAAAGCAGAAACCCATTTCCCCAATCCATTAGCATTTTTAGTTTTAAACTATAAGGAGATTATCTAATACGTGACACAAGGATGACTGGAAAAATGTAATCGGATGACTTTCTTGTTATTAAAAGGAAGAGGTAGGTTGCAACTAAAATGAGCTTTTAAATTAGTGCTTTGTGCACATCACAGTTAAAAAAAACAATTATAAATCAGGATAGCATCATTGATCAAAGTCCCACATTATGGCACTTTGCATTTCCTATATGAAATTTATATAATCAGAGTTTCTGTGCCAAGAAATGTAAGTCTCTGTGGGAGACTTAACTCTATGCTGAACCCTGACCTTATCTAAGGAACACTTATATTATATTGTCATTTATAAGGCAGTTTTCATCAAAAAAACATAAACATTTAACAAGGGACTTTTCCTTTTCCCTCTGTTCTTTCTCCTTTGTTGTTAATTGCTTAGCTTTAACGTACCAATTGTAATTCTATTCCCTGAAGATCAGTTGTTATTTTTGTTAGCTATTTAATTCTGACAAGGCAACTTCAAAAAAAGAATACTTGGAAGTAGAACTGACACTCCAGAATAAATACCTATGAATGCCTGAATTCAASAAACAAATCCCCTAAAATTAACAGTTTCTGTTACTTTGTTAAAATCACCTTTTACCTGTTTATTTATCTATAAAAAGTGAAAACATTGGCAAGAATAAGTATCATGCCACTGACACAGGAGCAATTGCACCAGTACTAGTGTGCAGCATTACTGTTCATCCCACTGCTAACGCTGTCTTTTTTATACACGGTGTAAGGTAATTGTTTTCAGGGACAATTAATTTCCAGCAGCTTTTTCCAGCTCAGTGGGGTGCTCCTAGCTATTAACAAAAGTCTTACTGCATTTTTCCTGAGGCTTTGTTAAACATGCAAAATATGATATGTATTTGAGCCAAATACAATGAAGTATTTGGAGGTCTTTCTGGGATGACAGCAAACTTTGGATCTGGTAACTTGTACTGTAACGATATCAATTTGTATGTGTTGGTTTCCATTCTACATCTTAATCTCAGTTCCTATAATGCATTATGTTATTGTTTGTAATATAGTATTAATTTAATATACAGTTCCTGTTCAGGAACTCTACTTACCTGACCATAACCAGAGTGCAGCAGTGGACTGTGCATACCACATCTCTAGTTAAAGACCATTCTCTCAAAGTACTTTGAAATAGCAACACTGATTTAACCTTGACAGACAAGATAGACTTGTCCTCCCTCAGTTTAGACAGACATCTACAGCAGAGCCAGTCACCCTGCTCTCTGTTTATAGTCAAATGGAGAGAAATAGTCACTTTTAGAGAAAAATCTCACCTAATCCATCTTAGGCTTCTGCTTCAGGACGAGATGGACAGTGCCTTAGACTCCATTAACCCAATGGTTAGACCTTCACTGATTTAAAAGGGAGCCTTGCACAACTGGCTTACTGCATTGTAGATACCTAGTTAGGTGACTCATATGCCAAGGACAGGGCAGTGAAACAGAACCATATGCACATGAGCTTGAATAACCTCCTGTTTACACAGTTTGTGTCTGGCACATATCTGACACTGGAAACCACCTCATCTACTCCTACACCTGCTAACATCCCTTTTCAAGCAATCACCATCTTTCAAGACTACAGTTTTACAGCTACTTCAGGACAACCTCAATCTGCCATACACTTGTCCAGGTAATGCATTTCCTCATCTTTCTTCATGTTAACACCAGGACTTGTGGCATAATCCGCCAAATCCAAGATTTGATCCAAATGAGATGAATAAGCTTTTCAACTGGGCTGGACTAATTTTCTGATTCAGCTACCTGAAAGAGGTAGTTAGCAATAGGAAAGGGAAGAGAACTGCTCCTTCCAATAGCAGCACAGACTAAGATCATCCTAAATTGGTTATAAAACTACGCCATTAGCAGATTACAGAAATTACTGTGTCAGGGTAGCCTGCTGGTAGGACAGTTCTTTCCCATGCTGCTTTAAAGCAGAATTCATTACTCTTAACAACTACAGCTGGTCCTTCTCTTGCCCAATCTGGAAGCATTTGCACCTGTGACCAATATGAAAAAGGTTTTGAAACACAGGTGAAAACAGGAACAATTACAAAAACCCTTTTTGTGTAATTACATTGTTTATCATGCCAGGGTGTGTCTTTTTTGCTCTCCTGAATAATTTTGCAAAAAATAGAATACTGACAAGTAAGCTATTATTAAGAACAAAGCTCTACACAACTGGATATGTATGTGTATGCCTAGGGAGCTGGCTGGTTCTGTACAGCTTGAATTTTCTTTTTCTCAGTGGAAATTTCCTCCTTGCTTACTGGTGGCAGAGGTAAGATACCTATTTTTAGGACAACCCACATTTATCTGAATGCACTTCCAGAGGGGTAGTGTTAAACTTACTGCATCCCATTCCTGTACATAATCATGGGAAAACACACACTTAAAATGAGGTATGTGTTAGTATCGTTTAGAATATTATGATTACAGAAATCAACTGAAGAGACAGTTTTATTCTTCATCTTATAATTGCA
This sequence comes from Phoebastria nigripes, assembly GCA_035582835.1. Classification (NCBI taxonomy): domain Eukaryota; kingdom Metazoa; phylum Chordata; class Aves; order Procellariiformes; family Diomedeidae; genus Phoebastria; species Phoebastria nigripes. Next base: position 2,103,988 of record JAYKAV010001112.1, on the reverse strand, counting down.
GTTGTAAATTCTTAACTGCAGATGCCATATTTTTATTAAGTATTTAAATAAATCCTCACAATATGGGGCCCTGATCCCTGATGTGGGACTCCTGCAGCACCATAACAAAAAAAGAAACAAGAAKAATAAATAACTGTGCCCTTGCTTATAAGATGTTTGTTTGAATTCCTAGCTCTAATTCATCCTGAGTCCTGCATGTGAGTGGTTCCAGTTCTAAGGCCTATTACCTATGTGGTGATATTACTGCCTGGTTTTGAGGACTGCAGATAAAAGAGTAAGCTTGAAAGGAAGAGAAGCATACTGGCAATTTGACCATATGTATGTATTTTTTTTTTAAGTAGAGAGGATAATTAAATGTATAGTAATACATGGCAATAATGATCACGTTACCTGTCTACAGATGAGCTGCCTATATGCAGGACTCATTTCCTTCTTTGGCATTCACAGAAGTAGAACAACACAGGCTACGTGATCCTAATGCTGCTTTGTAAATTGATCGCGGCTTCTTTCCATTTCAATTTCAGTATTGAAAGAAACTTGATCTAATGTGTTTGAACACAGGACCAAAGACCAGATGCAACTGAGTTCCAGCCCTGATGTAGTAACATCCTCTTTGTAGCCTTGGGCAAGTCACTTAATCTTTGAATTTTGAAGCTTCGAATTTTGTTATGTAAAACAATTACAAAGATGTTACGGTGTTAACCTGGGCCACGTTAGTGGTGGGAGAACTGTTCAGATGTTGTTTGTAAAGGACGATGAAGAGGAAGGGTGCTAGGCAAGAAGTGTTATTAGAGATCCATCTGAGCAGCAAAATTCAGATACTGAACCTAACCTGGGTGTCCCTAAAGATGAAAGAGCACTGGGATTTAGGGTTCAATATGACCTTGATTTTTTTTTTTATTCACAGAAGCAAGCAGTTGACCTGTTTTGTTAGAGATTCAGAATTTCTTATTCTTCCATAACTTTCACATGCCCAAGTTCAATTGCTTTTTCCCATTGGCAGAAAAGGTCATTCTCATTAGGAGACAAATAACGCAAATTGGATGCATCCAATTTGCATATTCAAATATGCAAACGAACACACATCTCATTTTTCTTCCCAAGTACTGACCTCTGAGTCAAATGGAATTTATTCTACTCTAAACTGAAAGCAAACTTCTATACAATAAAGATGATTGGGTGTCACAGGGCATCTGACATATTTTATCTAATTGTGATTCCAGATATTTGATGGCAGACGGAAAGCCTGTGGCTGGATTTCACAAGAATGAAAAATTAGAAGTCAGCCTAGATTCCAGTTTTTGTGTAGAAACAGAGGTGATTAAGCAAAATTATTAGACCTGTTCAAGGCCAACATCAAAAATTGTTTTAAAGACCAGTGTTTAAGATTGATGTTACCAGCAGCCCCTTGATGCAGACTGGGAATGTAGCCATGGAACAATCCCAACCTCCAGCAATAAGGAAACAGAGATTCAAGGTCACTTGCAAGCTGAGAAGCTTTATATGGCACATTTCAATGCTTGCTTACATTCTGGACTGACCATAGGTTCTTACAGTATCAAGGATTGTCCTTTTATTAGGTAATCACTATGAGTGATTATCAGATGAGAAAAATCTTGCCATCATTATCTGTGATAGGCAATACACTATTATTCTGCAATAGAATTTAAAAACATTGTCGCATTTTATTTTTTAGTAACTAGGTTGAATAAGGGTGTGATCCAGTATTACCGTCCAGTTCCTTCAAAAATAATTACACACTAAAAATTCTAATACATCAAAAATTTAATTACCTTAAAAGTGCTTACTAATGTTTTGTTATTACTCTGTTTAATCTTGGCATCTGCATGCCATCCATTAATTTATTTCAGTAAAAACTATAGGTCACATTGTGAAGTTCTTATTATATCTCCATGTAGTCAAAATTCCCATTTTTTTTTTCCAGAGTGTAGCTTCAGTGAAGACATTGATTTGGGGTACGTGACTTTGTGCATGCAGTGATGCATCTAACAAAGGAAGATAATGAAGATAATTCTTTAGTTTATGTATATTTCAGATTTGTATATAGTCATATTTTTTCAGTTTATAGCACTTAAACTTACTAGTTCTTGTATTTAATTCAAGCAGCCATTTAAACATTTCCTCCATGTTAAAATAAAGAGTTTCTTTAGGGCATAGGTTTCAATGCTCTTCTTAAGTAAATAAAATACAAACTGCATAATAAAATGATAAACTGAAGAGATACTCCAACAGTAATTAAACTATGTTTTTCTTTCTTTCATATACATACTCACACAAACTCATATGAAAGAATACTATAAGCTGCTGCTTCTTTATAAAGGCAAAAATACCATTTTCAGAAAAGTCAATAGATAGAGATTTTGTCAAAAGAAAGGTAGTACCAGTACCTTGACTCAAATTAACTCAGCACACAAATTAGTATATTTTGGCTCTTGTAAAGAAATTCTATAGAGGACACTATGCAATGCTGTCTTCCACACCAGCTTATTTTAATACTATGGCAGGGTAGTTATATTTCAGAGAACTTTAAATGTAAATAAAAATAAGCACACACACATATAATTAGATATATAAATACACAGACACACATTATGTATAAGTATGCATACAATATTTACATTCATTTAATGATTTGAAAATGTATACTTTAAAATCTATTGTGAGTGAATCTTTAAACAAATTCTTCCAAAAAATGCAATAAACTTGTCCCGCTGACATTGCACATAAGTATTTCTTATTCCATAGCATAGGGCAGGAAGAACTATCTGAAAATTATGGTCTATAGTTATTTCTTGACTCATGAATCCTTTATGAGGATTGTGTGTGTACAGAGCAAAAGGACAATATAGTTTCTCACATTTTCTATTACTCTCGGTACTAAAAATGGCATCGGCCAGACAGAAGAACATATTTGTGATTACTTTGAGTGTACAGTGTAGCTCACAAGCATTTATCTCTGTAACAGTGGTGGCTGGAGTAGTTCCCTCTGCTCAGTTATATCATTCCTTCTGCTGTGTGAACACAGAATTCATTCTGATTAAATTTTTTATTTTTGCTAGGTTATTTTCCCCAGGTCTGTCTGGCCATGTATCGCTGTGTCAATACTGCTGAAGGGGTAGTGGGAACAAGTTGAACAAGAACAAAGCTGGACAGGATCGGCGCTACAGTCCGAGAGGTACTTGCTCGGGTACTTTTACGAAGTGCTAAAATGAAATCCTCACTTGGGTTTTTCAGAAGCTCTATGGAGATTATTAGCCTGAAGTAATATAAAAATCAATTAGATGTAGGGAACTTGGAGTTGTACAGTGCTGCAGGATTACTTCACAAGTGCCAAATTGTGTGATAAATTTTATAACACGAACAGACAAAATAGTTTTTGATTCAGTTATTCTGTAAGGTTCTTTAGGCCACAGAGAAGGAATTTGAGGCTTCCTTCAGAGCTATTTGACAGGAAAGCTGATGTTCCCTCAAACCTGTCACGACTCAGGGTATGACCAGAAAATATCAAGGGTAGAAGGATGTACCAGCAGATCCTGCTGCATGGTGATGGTGTTGAAGATGGGAGTCAGTGGTGGGGACGTAAGACAGAGGAAGGGAAGGAGTATGGCTGGCATTTCAGCCATTAAAAAATTGTGTCTCACTAAGGTGCTGCTAGTGTTTTACTGTCGTGTGTGGGGTGAAGAGAACGTGGAAAGGTTGTGAGCTCACTGCTGTGCTACCTCTACCACTACAACAGAAAATCCAAACACATGCCATAGCATATAGTGTTTTTTAGGACAACAGCAATGTTCAATAATGATTTCCCTCACAGATTTGCTGGCAGCCTGAATGCATTCAAGACTTAATGTCACTTTGGTAACAAAGTGTGGAGAAGACCCATCTGAGAGAGGTTGGTTGTTTTCTTACTTTGTTGGTGATATCCAGGTGTTAATACACAAGAGACAGCAAATAGATCTGAAATTATATTCTAATTATGCTAATTCTGGGAGCATGTGACTCTAAATGGACCAAAGCATGCTGCGGGCTAGGGTTTACAAAAGGCGATGATATCAGGTCAGCATATGCCCGGAGTAATGGCACTTGGATACCCACAATGATAACAGGACAGAGTGCAGTATGGGGAGGTGGCTGTCAGACTACAGAAACAGCATTCAGTGCAGACGTGACTACATAAATAGTAAAACTCTGTCATACGCTGTGCAGCATTACCGATACTTCAAAGAAAACTACATCCTATGCAACACTTTACCAGTGACTACAAACTGCAGAGTTATTTCCTATGATTTGTTGTTTTTACTATTCAGGATGAAGTGACCCCTTTGTATCCAGGTTTCCCAGTGTGCCTTATAGTGACTTTTAATGTAGGCTTTTAATGTATGTTTAGCTTTTGGCAAATTAACCAACAATACAAAAAATACTGTTTCTGTAAAAGCAAATAAGTTTTGAGGTATCAACACACAAGATGCAAAACAATATGAATGTATCTTTATGAAACCTTGTTAACTTTGTACTATCCCTACTGTTTTAATAAGTGATTACTCACAGAATGACATAATTTAGAAACAAAAGACCATCTGTCTCAAACAGATGACATCTTTGTAACCTTATCAGTACTGAAAATAGAAAAACTAGATTCTGCAAGTTYATCAGTAACCAGCTTGTAGGGAATATGCTTCAAAGAAGAATGAATGAATGGTGTACCTGCTTTTACATGGAAGAAACTCCTTGTCTCTGTGCTTCTCTTAAAAACTGCAGCCTTCTATCCTCCCATGTATGATACAGAGCCAGCATATTGTGGTGAGCTAAGCTCATCAGCAGCTCTGAACTTGCCACATGATGGGCCATATGGAGCTCTATGCTATTTTTCTCTATAAGGTGGGACCAGAATTTTGGGAAAGCCTGACTGCAACCGCCATATCAATGTGGAACACGTGGAAAATAGGGGGAATTGGCTAGAGGTAATAAAGCTGAAGGACACCTATAGCAAGGCCAAAGGTATGATTATCAACTTGGGCCAGGGAGAAGATGCACACCTGTGTCAGGTAGTAGTTATTACAGGTTGAGCCATGCATGACCACATCTTCGATGAGAAATGGGGTCAGTGACCATTATCATACACTGGAGATGAAAGGATTAATACTGACACTTTCAACCTTTTGTGGATAAGGCTGTGAGTTGTCCCACTCGTCTCATATCAGCCATTAGCAGCATGTAGGAGAGCAGGGCAGACCTGGTCAGGCAAAGAAGACATCTTATGCAGTTCAACAAGTTCAAGATGCAACTTGAAAGCCAGTAATGTAGGCAGACCTTCTCCTCTGCTGCTCCTCTGTTCAAAGACCAGGAGACACATGTGTTTTCTATGTGTAGGATTCAGCTGACAGTGAGAAGTCTTGGGATGACTTCACCCAGGCCATGGATGAGATTTGCTGAGGGAATGGCAAACAGACAGGCCAGGGAGCAGTGGCATTGTCATGAAGAACTTTTGACCCTGCCTGCACACCTCTGTTTGGAGCATAGCAAAACCTGAGACAGAGTAAGATGGTGGCATCGCATATCCATGGTGGCATATGCTAAACCCGCATCACTGAGGGGGAATTGACAGGGTCTGCTTCTATAGTTGACCTATCGTGGATTCAGGTGCCTCCATGAATCCTCCAATCTAGGAAGCAGCCTCAGATATCAGGCTGTTAAGAGGCTTTCAGGTATCAATGCTATTTGACTAGACAATCCAGCAGATGGGGCAGAGAGAGCATCTGCAACATTTTTAACATAGTTGGTGGCATCCCCAGCTTTATGAGATCAGGGGAAAGGGATATGCCAGGGCATCATAGCAGCATGACTGATGCCCGTACCCCACCACTCTTAAACTGTGATGTTGGACTTCTTTTTAATGATGATGTAGGCTGGCATCATCAGAACCGAAGGCCTGGAACAGTAGGTCCCTCATTTAGAATTACAGTACCCATAGAGATGTATGCACAGGAACTTTCCCACAGGGTTGCTCACAGCTCCAGGTTAACTTCTGAATCCTGGTGGATACGAAGCCCAGCCCCAGAGGCAGATCGCAGCCCTGAAGGCTTCTGCAACACCCCCATACCCAGAATAATCCCTGTTGCCCAGCACCTTCAGTGGGGACCAGGCAGGGCAAGGGTTTTTTTTTAGTTGGATGTGGCTAATCTCTGCCACCTACCCAGAGGTCAGTGGGTAGATGTGGCGTAAGTGGAGGTTCCCGGTGGAGCTGGTCAGGGGCCTATTGGGACATTCAGGGCCCTGGCAGCCTGCCCCAGGGAACAGGCTAAGTATGGTCTCTGCTTGTACTTAGTCTGAATGTACTTTGAGAGATTCCAGGTGTCCCAAGGAACACAGGAAGATAGAACTATGTCTTTCGGTGTCTGATAAGTGTCTGCCCAGTTTGAGCTGGCTTCAGGAGGAAGGGCTGACCTTTACGACATATTTTTCTCTTGTGGTTTTTTTTAATCTTCTTTTTAAGTGTGGCCTGTCATTCAAGGCACAGTCCTTGGCAACAACCTCTTTGTGCGAGTCAGAATAGGTGGAAGTGAAGAAAGCAGATGACAGATGAGAAGCGTGTGGACACTAGTCTCTAGACACACCTTGGATTTGGAGGGTTTGTAGGACAGCTGCATGCTTTACTGTATGTTGTGTAGATTGACCTTTCCTCTTGCCCAGGCCAAGGGCTACGGCTCAATAAAATTGAAAAAAACCTAAGCAGGCACAGTGTAATAGTGACTTTCAAAGGGGTGCCTTATGGAATGGAATGAAGCTGCGTGAGGGGAAGTTCAGATTGGACATTAGGAAAAGGTTCTTCACTGAGAGGGTGGTTGGTGAGTGGAACAGGCTCCCCAGGGAAGTGGTCATGGCACCAAGCCTGTCAGAGTTCAGGGAGCGTCTGGACGATGCTCTTAGTCATATGATTTAGTTTTAGGTAGTCCTGCGAGGAGCAGGGAGTTGGACTTGATGATCCTTATGGGTCCCTTCCAACTCGAGATATTCTATGATTCTATGTGACACACCACATGTAAAATATGGTCAAATATCATATATGTGCCTTGTAGCATAGACATATAYGGAACACTCAGCATGGGGTATCTCTGCAGTTGCAATCACTGGCAGGGTGGATATAATTTGAATCTAATGTATGGCTTACAGGACCTAAAATTAGGAAGATGAAAATATTTTAAAGAGTTGGATGAATCACAACCTATTCCTTGTTCTATCCTCCCACCTTCAAGAAGTAGGACATCTCTGGAGTCCTCCATTCAAATATATAGATATACCCAAATGTTTAAAGTCACTAGAGATGGCTTTTGCTTTTATATGAGGGTCAGAGGACTATATATCATCCCAGGGGTTGAGGATCCTGCCATCATTTTGTTACTTGGAGGTGTAATTACTGTAATGTAATATCTACTTGAGAAAGGAAGTTAAACTCTCAAGAACAAATTAGCTAATTTCACATGATTTTTGATAAAAGGCCTGCTAGATCTGAGTCCAGTTTCTGAAAATAAGTATTGTCTTATGTTATAAAATAATCTGTTCTCGTGATGTCAGCATTTTCTGATAGACCACTGGTGGAATGGATGAGTGCTATATGTTCTGTGGATCAAATACTGATCATCAGAGCTCTAATTAGAGTGTAGTCTTTGATGGGATAACTGCATAAAGTTCTCCTGGTCATGAGATCAGACTTGACAGTTATAGTGGCCCTTTTTGGCCTTCCAGCCTTTGATTCTAGCAATAAGCTTACACAGCAAAGAGAAACTTTAGCATGGCAACTGGCAGATATTGTAAAAGTGCATTTTATATATGACTGTTGCATGAAGGAATACCTGCTGAAATTTATTTGCAATGTCCTTGAACAACATTGAATTCTCCAGATTAGGTGTTGCCTGTGGAGCAAACCTATTCATTTTGCTAATGAGACAGAGGAGGAAGATAAAGATTTTAAAAATGCCTGGCATCATATTTTATTAGTCACCCAATATAATTATTGACAGGGATCAAGGATGTTAAGTTCCAAAAAAGGACTACTTATTATCTTAACACTCCTGAGATGCATTAAACACATTTGAATTTAATTAGAAAGGAGTATCCATGATTTAAGAATAAATCTTGCACCTATTAATTTTAGAAATTAAGATGATTTATTTCCTTTAAAATTTCTAGCATTTTGGATAAAAGTCCTTCATAAAAGGTGCATGGCTTACTTTCAAAGACTAAATTTATACAATGTGGTTTTGTGAACCAGACTGAAAAACGGTTGTAGTTTAATACTGGATAGATTTTTGAAATGCCTTCCGTGTGGTATTTAACAGTACAGTCATCTTAGTCATGATGAGTCAGATACTGAATTTAAGAGAGAGAAATAAAATTATTTAACTAATACCAAAAATGTTTTTTTATTGTTTAAGGATTTGGCAGTGCAACCCATCTTCTCCAAAAATTGTAAAATTTCATTTCTCAAAACTATGTAACTAACAAAAAATAACTTGAGGATAGTTTAGAATGAGCACAGATGGTCCAGCAGATTAATGATTTAATTTATTTTTTTTTAAGGACAATGAGTACAGCCATGTTAAGTAGTCAGGAACTGATAATACGGGTAGATATTTGCATTTTCATAATTTATAATACAGCTAATGCATGGTCACATGTTTTAGAATCAATAGTAAATTGGCAGACTACGATGCCTAATGAAAGATGTTGAATGGCCCACAAATCAAAGGAGAATATTCAGAAAGGACAGAGAAACAATGAAAGGTAAACAATCAGCAAAACTCGCAGAGAAGGCACAGACGTAGTGATGGGTGAGCCTGTGCAGCATGTTGTGTAGATGTGATGCTGTAGTGCTACGTATGCAACAAACCAAAGTGGAGCAGGGGCTGGAGTCATTTTAAATGGTACTATGGCAGCACTTCAAGAATGGGAACTAAACATAGACAGAAGAGAAAGCACAGGAGTGAAGAAAGCATCTGTTCTGCAGGAACAGAAAAATTATTTGTGACACTGCTTTCAGAGACATATGCTGGTGCTATTATTCAASCAGTGGTAAAACAACATTAAAGCTTCTAATGATTATTTGCTAACACAAAAAATATTGGCTTCACTCTCAAATAACTCTTTTGGATCCCATTATGATGTTGCCATGGAACCAACCCATAATATTGGCAAGCTCATATTCCATATGGGCAAACATAACATTCGCAACCAGTAAAATAAGTAGTACGTCAGGAAGTTCCCAAAGATGAGAAAAATTATAAGAAAAATTGATTTGGATAAAAAAACAGGGATGGAAATGATTTTTTTAAAAGGATGTATTTATTCAAATACAAAGGACAAATCACTCCTAATACTACTGGCAGATTACACAAAAAACTTGGCAAATACTGGAAATAACAAAGTGGTAAATTACAAAGATGTGCTAATCATACAGAGCCATCTGAAATGTTTGGGAAACAGAAAACAAAAGAGGCTTGAATTCAGTCAAATGTCCATGGATGCACCAGGAACAAGGAATTAAGGTCCTATCTACAGAACCAGGGCTGTATCTGGAGAACAGTGATTCAGAATAGAAATTATGGATTGCTGCTGGTTGATATGAGCAAAGTTCAGAGGTAGCCACTGTTTTCTACGTCAAGGAAATGATTGCTATAGCATTGGGATTAAAATGTCCCTAAAACTGGCTTTACTTTATATAAGCAAATAAATGGACATGGCAACCCAAAACAGAGATAAAGAGCCATTAATCTTACTTTAGGTCTGCCRCAAGGAAGCCTTTTACCTACAGCCAGGCCTCTGAAAGCAGGAAGACAGGAGTAGACACAAGTTTCTTCAATAGCACATCCCATTTGCTTCTGGGAAGTAATGATGTTTTTCAGCTCTGAAGCTGTGTGCTGTTTTCCTCTGTAATGACTAAAATGGTCTGTAATAGAGAGCATAAACTAAGGAGGTGATTTTACATCTGTTCATAGAATTGCTGAAACTGAGCCTAGAATACTGCTTTCAGTTCTTCTGCCTACGTTTTAATAAGTATGTTAAAAGTTTGGAGAGAATTCAGGGAAGAAAGAAAAAAAATTGAGTTCATGGTTGAGAAAAATCTTTAAAGAGTAAATTTACTTAGAGTAAATCTTTTTAACTGACTGAAAATGAGATTTTGAGGTGAATTGTGATTAGCAGGAAGTAACAAGTATTAAAGTTCTTAGCTGTAGCTGGGAAGGACAGAACAAGAACCGTAGTGAGAAGCTGAAGGCAGTAAAATTCAAATCAGAAATAAGGCATGATTTTTAATACAGATGGTAATTAAATATTGAACACACCATAAAGAGAAGTAGTGAGTTTTCACTCTTTTGATCCATCCACTCTAGCTGAACACCTTTCAGAGGCTGACTGAATCAAACACTAATTTCTGGGCTCAAAACAGATATAGACTGGTGAAAGTGAGGCTTTTTTGGTTGTGKTTTTTTTGTTTGTTTGTTTGTTTTGGTTTGGGTTTTGATTATTCGACTCTGTAACAATATTGACCCTGGCAGGAGTTTAGGAGTTCTACCAATAAATGCCTACTTGAAGAATCAGCCAAATCAGCCGTGGATAGACAGCATGGAGCAGATGTCCCTGGGCTTGCTCTTACCTGTATAGCAGGTGAACTTTGACTTTTATATGCAGCCACATATCCTTGAATATTGCCTTTTATCTCATTCCTAACCAAGTTTAAGCTGCAATGTGGTGGGTTTTTTTTTGTCATTGTTTTGTTTTTTTGTTCTTTTTGTTTTGTTGGGTTTTTTTGTTTTGTTTTGAGGAGTGTGGGACATGAAAGACACAGTAAAGGTGAATGGAAGCAAAATGAGCTTTCAGTCACTTCATGCTGCCTAGATACAGAACAGAAACTGTTCTAGCTTCATGACATGACTTACGCTTCCTTTACCTAACAACACCAAGCTCCTGCAGAGTTTATGCCTCTGACTATAAACTCTGCAGAAGTCTTGACTCTAGGCTCCTATCAGTGAAGCAAACCTAAGGACTAGAAGGGGTTTTATTCATCACTGAATCCAGTTCCTTGGTTATTGAAAACAATCTCACCAAACTTTTTATAAATGGACCCAGCTCTAAGTTAAAAGTAGTGAAGATATTTTACTCAAATGTTCATTTCAAAAGCTTGTTCAAACTGTATTACTTTGATGACTTTTTTTCTTCCATTTTTTGGGGTATAGATTCGTCAATATATTGATGAATATATGTATAAAATCCAGCACATACCTATGTGGGTCTATACTGAACTAGTTTATATCCATCTTTTTGTGCCAACATTCTCATTTTTAATTTAAATTTCTTTCCCTTGGCTGTTTCAAAAAATATATATATTATGCCATAATATAGCGTTTAGCTGGGGCGTTAGTGTTACTGGGTTGACACAATGAAGATACAGGATGGAAGTATTTGGAACAAAAAAAATCGTGCTTTTTTATTTTAAAAAAGCAAACAAATAGAAAATAGAAAGAAGGTATGAATAGAAATGAAATGCCAGTCAGCAGTATTTCAAGTTGAATCCAGATCCAGGACTGATGATCTGGCTTTCTCAAGTTGTAATGCAATTCTTGCTATGCTTTAGCTTACAAAATATAAGACATTGAAATGATCACCCAATAAATAATCTTAATGTACATAATTGTGATAGTGTAACATTTCTTTTATACCATGATCAAGTTATTTTAACTTTTCCATCTTTCTTTTTGTCTTCCATAATTGGCTTTTGAGTATGTAAAGTGCTGGGTATCATCTGTGGCGTGTGTTTATCCTAAGTTCTCTTTAAAATCAATGGTCACTCTCAGCAACATACTAAATTGGGCTTCAAGCTTCAATCTGGACAATTCTTAGGCAGTATCTTGAATGTAATCATTTAAGTAGTTGTATTAACTGAGAGAATAACGTCCTATTTTCTGTTTAGTCCAAGCTGCATTTGGCTGAATGATGGCTGGAAAAGAAGGCATCACCTATTCAAATGCTGCTAGATAAATTTAGATTTAAAGGCATGGTGCCAATTTCACATTTACAGTTAAAGAGGATGATCTAAAATCCATTGACAAATTCTGTGGGAACCTTCCCAGTGAAACAGTTCCAACTTTAGCAACTTCAATTTTAGCCAATTCAACTAATTTTATTAGCTTGAATATCCCAACATTTTTTCTGGAGAATCTCAGAGTCAACCCAGTGCACATAAAACCCTCCTTGGGGATTCAGGGTACCAGGCACTTACTGGGTTATCCTGAAGCTGAAAAACTGTTCATTTAAAACTAGGCTGAAAAAGAATAAACTGAGCAAAATCTATTAAATCTGCTCAACTTTTACACTGAGGGGTTAGGCACCACTAAATATAAGTTTAATAGAAGTGTTTTTCATTACTCCCTTTGTGTGTGTATATCTGTACATTAGCAACTTGAGAAAATGTTCCATTTACACCTAAATCATATCTAGATCAAACCTAGACCAAGCTCCTTAGGTTTACTGAGGAAGTCCTAAGAATTGCTGAGGACAGTCCCTCCAGCACTGTCTTTGTTATGTCTGAAGTATGGAGGAAAAACATCTAGAGGTCTTTTAACCACTCTCTGGTGCAAGATACCTCAGGCTTAATTTTTGAGGTTTTTCTGTTGGTATGCTTAAAAATACTACTTTTGTACTCCCATCAAAAATCAATAGGTTCATCAGTCAGCCTTCTCGTCAGTTTGCAACAGCTGCCTACTCTAGACTGCATTTCCTTCGATGTAAATAGATTTTGCTGTGGTGCCTACCATGACCTTCCGTCATGATGTAGACACCTCGGAACTGAGCAATAACTTCTGCCCAAGAAAGGATTGAAGCTGGTTTTTTTTTTTCGTGTCATCTTAGCAAATATAAATCATGTTTCTGATGATTCATCTGCTAGAAATGGAAGAAAGAACTTGCCAGTCCATAGTATGAGACAAATTATGTATCTTCTCCTCAGGTATATTTCAAATTCAATATATTAAAAAGAAAACATACAGCCCAAGTGGAAGTGGAAGGTTCAATTCTGCTAAATCTTAAACTTAATTTTATTTCTATAACAGCTACAAAAGTACAGCTCATTTTCCTTACAACCCTCTATTTCAGAGCACTGTTTACTATGTCTGCACATAAAGTTAGAAATGTATGAAATCCTTGGCGCCTAGATACAACTCTCAGACCTCCTTAATGAAATAAACTTAAGTTTCAGATTCAGTGAGCTGTTCCTCAGCAGTGGGTGAATAATTTCCCAGGTAGCTCAGGAAGGAAATCTCACCCCAGGCCTGACCTGACCTCCTAACCAACTGGCTGTAGGTATTGGTATTTACTGGCAGAGATTCCCTGAGAGCCTATAGATTGACCTGCCCTAAGCTTAGTTCCTTCTCTTGACTCCAAACGATGTCTTTCACTGTCTCTTCTTCCCCAAACTGCTTCACTCTTCCATCTGCTTGTTGTGGGCCGTCCTTGTTGCCTGGGTCAACTTGTTGCTTGACTGTGGCCTGAACTCCAACCATGCTCCTCCTTTGTCTTGGTATTAGTATGTATATTTTAACATACTGACTGCTGGCCTAATCTCTGATTGTTCCCATTTTTCCCCTTTGACTGCACTTTCTGGTCTTCCCAGTTCCTAGCTCTGGTTTGTTCTGGCTACAACACTTTCTGTTGCTTGCACCCTGGTTATAATACCATTGCAATTGATTGTGTAGGTCTTTATATAGGATGATGAAAGATGGGAACCTGTCTGTTCTGTACAAATGTTAAGCGTGACACTTTGTAAGAGCAGGGTTTCTCTTTGAGACATAATTTCTATAGGCAGCTCTGAGAGAATTCGATTTCTCTGGGGACAGGTTCTTGCATACCAAACAATTGTCTACTTTTTCCAGTTGTATTTGTTGTTATAATAAAAGATATTCTACCTATAAACCTCGTCTTCAGTTATACTGTTCTCTCTGGACCAAGTCTGGAGAGGGGAACAGCACTAGCCACTCTCACAAGCCAGAGTCTCATGTGAAGTTCCTCTTGGCAGCGACGGATGCTTTCACCACTTTCAGCATCCCAAGAAGAAAAGGTGATTGAAGATAAGTGGAAATAGTTGAAGAAAAAAACCAAATGAGTAATCAAGTCTGCTTTTAATGGTCCTCTCCTGTTCCTACAGCCTCAGTAAATACCTAGAAACTCTTCTTCCCCAAGCAGTGGACTTCAGGAGGAGAGAGAGTGGGGATATTTCTGACCTCTCACACCCACGGTGTGATTCTCCCTGCAAATACCTCATCTGTATCTTTGTAAGTATCAAAAGAACAAGGGTGAAACCGTGGCCATACTGAAGCTGAAGAAAGTTCTGCATCCATTCAGAACTACAAGAAATACATTAGACAGTCAGAGATTACTTTTCTAACTCTAGAACTTAATAAATACTTCACCATCTGCTTTTAACCAAGAAAATGGGCCAGAGGCTGGGAAGTGAATATAATCTGACTTATAATTGGCATGGATATAATGTATAATGTATCAATAGATGTAAACAGGCAGAAGGTGATGATCCTTATTTTTGAAACTTCCTTGGAATAATGTTACATATTTGGGTAGAAATAAGTGTTTGATTTGCTACATCACCATCTATAATTTATAGTGTGCCCTAGATTAATAGTTTTTTGTGTATATTCAGACAATTGATCTACTTGCAAACTTGGAAACAAAAGAAAATTTCCTGTGTGTATAGAGGGAACAGGGAACAACTGGGAGGTTGTGCCTTTGTACTACAGTGCTTGGCCAAAAACCAACAGAGCAATTTGTCAATAGAAGTCACTCGAAGACACAAAGCTGCTCCAGAAAAGTGGAACACAAGTTTTAACTTAAGTAYAATCTTTCAAACCAGAAATTCTGATGCATTTACAGGGAAGCCTGAGTTCAAGGAGGATCGACTAGACCAGAGGACCCCCAGACTCCCTCACGTTGCCCGAGTCCAGTGATGGTCCGTAGCTACCGCACATCCTGAGCGGGGAGTGTGACCCCTGCCCACACCCGTCCCCTGAGGGGCCTTCCTGGGTAGGACCGGGTGACTCTTGCAGGCGGCCCCCGGATCGGGACGGCTCTGGTGACTCCTCCCACAGGGAAGGGGGCTCCCCGCCAGGCCCTGCGCCTGAAGCTCTCCCCCTTCCCGGCCACTGCTTGCTCCCCCGCCCCCGCTAGCGTCTCAGCAGCCTCCTGTCCCTCCTCTTCCTTCCCCCTCTGCCCCCAGCCCCACGACACGCGGGGGCTCTGCCTGTTCGTCCCCCCCACGGGCACAGAGCGTCCCTCTTCAGGTAAAACCAGCGACGCCCCCGCCCCGCCCCTCAAGCCCCGCCCCCTCTCGCTCTAGCCCCGCCTCTGGCTCCGCTCCGGCCACGCCCCTTCCCAGCCTAAGTCCCGCCTTCCATTTAGCCACACCCCGGGCGTTGTTCGCCCGCCCTTCGCTTAAAAGTAAGCCCCGCCCCTGCTCCTCCCCCGCCTCGGGGCAGTTTGGCCACGCCTTCTGCCCGTTAGCCCCGCCTCTCCCCGGGCGGTTGGGGCGGGGCCATGGTGTGCGCGGGGACGCTGCGTGGTGACGCAGCAGGAGGAGTTGAGGCGGCGCTGCCCGCCCTTCCTCCTCCTTCTCCTCCTCCTCCTCGCCCCGCCGGACGGTGACAGAGCGGCGGAGCCAGCCGCGAGCGCCGCCGCCGGGGCCCCTCAGCCGCCGCCAGGGCCCGGGGGAGCAGCCGGCGCTGCCGCTGGCCATGGTGGCCCGCCTGCCGCCGGGGGGGCAGGAGCAGGCGCGGCGGCGGCGGCCGCCATTGCGCGCGGGGGCCGCGGGACTATGAAGGATGGAAGCGGACGAGGTGACGATCCGCGAGCAGAACTTCCACAGCCAAGTGCGGGAGTACACGGTAGGCGACGCCGTCCTCGTACCGCCGGGCCCCCGCGGCCCCTCCGTGGGGCCCCCGCGGCCGCCTGCCCTCGCAGCGCCCCGGCTGCGCGATCCCCCCTCCCGCCTTCCTCCCTGACCTGTCATTGCGGTGCCCCGGAGGCCGCGCTGCCGCGGGACGCCCCCCCCGCCGCCTTGCTGTACTCTCCGCACCCCCCCCAGCCCCCGTCGCCGGGCAGCTGTGGGGCTGTCTCCCTCTTTCGTTGCCTGCCCTTTGCTGCTTTGCCCCTCGCCCCAGCTCCTGCGTCCGGACTGACTCGGGTGGCCTGTCCCGTGTGGGCATGGCTGTGCGTGCATCTCCCCCTCCGGGCTGGGTGTGAGGGGCTGCGAGGGCCGGCAGGTGAGGATCCCAGCTCTTACTCCGTTGTGGGTCTTCCTCTCCCTGTGCCTTCGGCGAAAGGGGGAAATACAGTGTCTACGTGCAGGACATAGGTGTGCTTCTGAATGTACTCCTGTGCACTGTGCTATGTGTTCAACACCTCGAGCTTCAAGTGCAGCCTTGTTACTGTAAGGTATGCGTGGGATTCGGTGTTATTGCTTGTGATACTAAGATCCTCCTGTCTTTTGCTGCGCTGTTTGCAACGGATGTGTGTAACCTTCGTGTTTTCCCTAACCCCTCAGGTCATTCTCAGTGCTGCTGCGTGCCCCGTGCTCTCCAAGTGGAGCAATACAGAGTGCAGTGCCTGTGCTGTCCCATCTTTCTCAACCTTCTGTAGTCAAGTGCAACACTACACCTTATGTGCAGATGGAGAGAGCTGTTGCGGTTTCCTCTCTGACTGCCTCATAATTGTTTCTCAGGGCTATTCAAAGCTGATAGAGGTGTTTTGATGGAGCTTGTCTCTCTTCTGCTTCAGTTCAAGGAAGGAAATACATGCTGCACATAGGAGACGTGCAGTGTTGTCTTCTATGCACATGCTATCCTAACTCAGCTGGGTAATTGCATGCTCTTTGCAGTTACTGCTGTCTTGATTTCTTGAATAAAAATATGATTTCATAATTTAGCTTTAAATATTTTTCAGCTGTATTGGGAGACAATACTAAATATCCCTGTTAACTGATTTATGTAGGCCTATGCCTAGTTTATTTGATAAAAGAGACTTGCTTGGATCCCTAGTGTGTTAATTTCTATATTTTAAGAATCCATATGTTAAGATTTTCTTTCTTTTGGTGAAGTATTATATTTCTGCGATATTTTTTTCTGAAGAGTGAAAACAAGTCTGTATGAAGAGGACTGTTACTTTAGGGAGATTTTCTGGACCTTCGTTCTGTGAGTGGATGTAGTGTATGTCATGAGAGCCGTGACCAGTGGAGGGGCATAAAAAGAAAAATACTCTTTCGTAAAGAAGTCTTTAAGTATTATCTTAATCTCCTTTGTGGTACGAAAGCACAGATGTATATGCAAATCATGCATCTCTTCTGGATGCTAGCATCCATCTTTTCCCTAGTGTCCATTTTTCCATTTGTATTTCTCTGTGCGCTAATTATCTCCTACTTACATCCACCAGAGTCTTGTTCTGATACATCGTATGCTACATATTGTGCTTTTGTACATAGTAGGATGCACAAATTTTGAGTCTGAAGGAACAGCTGTGTGCAGCTTCTCCAGGTGCTGTTACAAATAGTGAAGGTGTGTTAAATTCTTCAAGAGCTAGCTCATCTATACTGCAGCTACTTCTCTAAAGCTTTTTCAGCCCCTCTAGAGCAATTGGTAACTGTTCCTATTGTGTAATCATTTGAGAAATCACATAAAACATCAAGAACTCATATTTCAGAGGTGCAGTGTTGCTTTATTTGGACAGCGGAGGCAGAATATTCAGTGAATGACTTCTTGCTCTTGAAACTGTACTTTGATCTTTAATATTGATGACAAACCATCTATGTTATTGTTTAATCAGTGGGGACAGTAATAACAATTTTGCCTTTTAAATCATGCATTGGTACAGTTGTGATCTTGTCTTTAATTTATGTTGGAAGACCACAGGGGTTTTTGAGTGCATAAACTGCTGCCATCCACAGCTGAGTATACAACCTTCTTGTGGCTATCACATAGCTGCAGAAGCATATTGGAAGTATGATTACGCTTGTGGTTAGTTTAAGTATAACAAAGTACACAGAGTATGTTGCTTACACGTACTGTTATGTTAACATCCCCTCGTAATCATTCCTGCCCTTGCTGGTCATGAAGTTACATGGTGAATATAATTTCTTAAAATATGCAAATAGACAGTTGTCGTGTGGCTAGTGGGTATAATCATTGGCCCCTCAGCTGGAGGAGGGAACATATTCTACTTTCTGACCCATACACAAGACTTTCATTCCAGCTGCAGGTGGGCTGGGGGCAGTGGAGCAGTTAATAGAAGGATTTGATGTTTGTTGTGTAGTATTACAGTGGAGGAAACCTCTATATGCCTGTAAGAAGTCAGTCAAATTTATGGAATCTGTTAGTATTGTCTTCAGAGACCTAGTTGCGTGGCCCAATCTTTACTGGAAGCTAAAATGGTACATTCATGAGAGAAAAGAAATCAAAGTAAGTTGATGTAGTTGAAAAGAAAACCCCTTTCACTCTTCTTTTACAAATTTTCTTCATTTTCTTTGAATAGATATAGAATCCTAGATTGTGCTTTCTGATGGAGTCCTAAGGGCACGCTAAGCTTAACTTCAGTGTAATGCTTCATTTCTGTTTCATAAGTTCTCTGAACTGGCAAGCTACAAAGTTTTCCATAAAGTTATATTATGTCACAAAAATTAAAGGCTTGTTATCCTTCTGCTGGTGGTGCCCGTCTCTTTCTGTAGGTGCCAATTTATGCTAAGTCCACCTTGAAAAGAGAAATGTTTCTGACACATGTTTATAGATTGAGCAAGTGTAGTAAAAGATTTTTTTTTTAAAAATAAATCCTTCATCTGCTTTTGAGGTGACTGTCTCTCTGATTTAATGCTTAATTTAACTCAGGCCCATTCACTCTTGACCTCATTTGGAGTGTCTGTATGGTACTTGTTTTTTCCAAGAGGGTGCTTGTTTGCAAGAAAATAATCTGCCTTGTATTTTGTTGCTTCATGAGGATGATCTTTTACTAATAGGAGGTTAACTCCCTAGTCTAGTTTTGGCATGGCTCGTCAAATGTGAATCTGCTGTGTTGAGGATCTGTTGTTTGGAATAGTTATTGAAAACACCCAGACTCTTTCAGACTTGTACGAACTTTAAAATTCAGATTCAGTAAAGTAAACATGGAGATTGAGAACTGATGACCCAGCATAAGAGACATAGCACAGCCATGAGTTTGCTCTGCGTCAGTGGGAGCCTTAACTTCAATAAAGCTGGAGTCATACTCAGTTCTAACTAGAAGGGGCATCTTTCTGAAAAGCAGCTTTAGTTGGTTACAAAATACAGAAGAGCGTCTGTGTTCTGTAGTTGATCAGCATTCATATGAAAGAGTTGTAAAGGCCAGGCGATGTTCTGTGCTGGTCTGATACTATCTGTTATTTTTGTACACTTAATTAGTTTGCCTTTCTTGATCATTTAGATTCACTTATAGTTTGCTGAGATCTTGCACATCCATGGAGGATATCTAAGCCTTTAGGGAACTGCTTTTCCCTTGTGTCCTGTTACTATGTCTGTTTATACAACATCATTATAAAGTGTTCTGTTTTCCGCTAGTATTGTTGTGAACTGTTTATTTCAAACGCAAATCAAGTAAGTGCAGTGGTTCAGTCTCTTTGTGTTCCCCTGGGTTTACTTTTTAGAATATTCTTGCACTCCTTTTTTCCAGTTTAAGTCTTCTATTCTGCAATGTTAGTTTGTATTTTTAAAATTTAGATCTAATTTTTAATGTTATTTTTCTATTTACGAAATGTAGTATTTTTGAGTTTGTAAAAATGTACACATACACTTGGTTATGAGGTTTCCTTGGCAAAATAAATACTGTTCTTGCATTTGTAGTGTGGGGAAAACTGCGGAAGAAAACAATTTGGTGACCATAGAATTATTAGTTAGAAAGCTTAAGAACAAACACAGTATATTTGGAAATGACTTAATTATATTTAATATGTCATGAAAAAAATCAGTCCTGGTAGAATAAGTTCAAATACAAAAGTGCTATTATAACTCTAATTGCTTCATGCAAGTCCAGGCAGACATTGAAACTGGTGTAATATGTAGTTTTATGATTTATGTCAGATGCTTCCATTTGAAGGACTAAATGTTTTCAGGGGTGTAGGCTTCAGATGCTAAGATATTTGGAGAAACGTAGTTTCTCTACTTCTTAATGCAATTCCCTCTACAAGAAGGCTGCTTTTTTTTTTTTTTTTTTTTAAAACCATACCACTTTTAAATACTAAGGTGTTTTTCTTTTGTTACAGGTGATACGATGGTTATTTAGTGTGTGTGTGTGTAAATCTGAATCTAAAAATAATTTCCAGCAGTTTAGAAAGGCCTTTTTAGGTAGTTGCGACTGTGTCATGTCTTTGATTTTTGTTTGCAACTTTACACTAATACCACTGGCTTTGTTTTCTTCTCTGGTTTCTTTTTGTACCTTTTGTCCTCTCGTCCTATTTTGGGGTAGAGAGGTGTTCAGGATTCTTCTATATGAACTAGTGCAGTTTGGTTACTGCTGGCGTTTGTGCCCTATAAGGCTGTAAAATGAGAAAGCTGTCTGAGCACTGTGCTCCTGTTGGTAGTGTGCTCTTGTTCCTGAACAGCTCTGCTTCCTAAATTTATGCCCCAGACAAAAATTGTAATCTTCACAGACCCTTTTTTATGTCAGAAGTGATGATATTCTAATAGTGGGCCAGGAAGAAAATGCTGACAAGAAGCACGGGTCTTTTTTTTTTTTTTNTTTTTTTTTTTTTTTTTTTTAGAACAAACTTAAACAAAAACGTTTCAGTATTTGTAATGAATGTTTATCCAAGTTTTATCTTTTATCAATAACATTGATGCCTTTCAACTTTTTTTATCCATGTTCTGAAAATTTGAGGAGTGATTTATAATCTTAAATGGCTTCTTGTATCTCAAAAATAACTTTGCCTAGGTTTCTCAGTATTGCTTTTTTTTTTTAAATGCTTTGGAAAAGAATTGTAACTGAATGAAGGAGTATTTGTGGTAGTGGCATGAGCTATAAGGCTGAAAGATTGGTGCACGTTTAACATAATTACATATATAAAATGTTGGCATCGTTCTGTCATCTTAAAAATATACCTTTACTTGTAAATACAGGTGCTGTACTGAACTTTAAGAAGTGTTGAGTCATCTTCTGGCTGCTGGTCCTGAGGATCAGCACTGGTGGATCCACCTGGAATCAATAGGCATCTCCAAATACTTGGCATAGACAAGTGGCTAGAGAGATGCTTATTCCCGAAACAGGAACAACTTTTGGGGAGTCCCACTTTTTACATAAAATAAGCATGAAAGGCTGAAGCATAAAAAATTGCTATTAGTTACAGTTCAAAATAATTCCTTTTGTATACTGGTGTGTCTATTTGTGGTAGCAATTGACCAAAAGGACGACATACTTCATGGAAGGTACAGAGATCTGTTTAAGAAAATTTAGATTAAGGTGCGAATTAGATTTGAGAAAAGTGAAAGAACTGACAGCAAACAAAACCAGCTATTGATTACAAGACCACAGACAAGCATATCCATCTTGGGTTTTGTTTGGATAGCTGGTCATGTAGTATAGGGACTGAGTAAGGTGGCAGGATATAACTGGGAGGTGCTAGGGTTGTAATGAACGTCTCAATCTTTGCTGTGATGTAGGGATGCGGGTGTGATTGAATTTATAAGCCCAAGACCCTCTGGAAAGAAGTGTTTTCAGAGATGTTGAGGAGGGTTGAGGGGTGGACGAAGCAGAGAGCAGAGCAGCAGAGGAGGTGGTGGTAATGTCAGAGCGGAGAGAATCTGAAGCATGTTGCCAGTGAAGTTATGATAAGAAAGTGAGAGTTCAGTTCTGATGACATAGATGGGAATTTGGGTTAAGGAAGACTATCTAAAGAAAATATTTCATTCAATATAAGCTTACTGCTTTTATTTGAAGGTTATGTAAGTGAKATATATATATATCTATACACACACATACACACACACTTTTTTTTTTTAAACTGCAGTGCTTTCTCCTTTCCCGTCTTTCACCCTCCCCTATTTCATTTGGTATTTATCCTCATTTAGGAGGGCGGTGATAACTCTTGTTAAGAAATACTCTCTACTCTCTCCATGCCCTCCCCCTTACCTTGAAAACCACTAAAGCTTTCCTGTAAACATGTACTTCTGTCAAATGACTAGGGACACTGGCTTCTTGGTAACATTAATGTGCCAGAATTTACATAACTTATAACATAGGAACAGGAGAGACTTTGAAAGTCATGATTGTAGTTTATGTTTTTATGCATATAATAATTAAGAGCCTTGGTTGTTGCATCGCTCTAAAAGGTAAGCATACAGCTAGGGTAGAGATGACCTGCAATAAGTCAGTGCTGTAACCCCCTTATTAGTCGTTCACATGACAAGTGAAATTGCTTTGTACTTTCAGCAGCTTTGATCTGTTGCTCTTTGGGGCCTAATTTACTCTCATGAAGATGGTGACAAAACTCATGTTGATGTTTCATCAGCTTGGTGTTGAATATGTATCGTAGTGTTGCTGAGCTGCTTCCCACACAGAGGTTGCTAGTTTCTTGATTAACTGAATATATTAAAAGTTGTTTCTAACTACCATCAACATGGTTCCAAGAAAGACCCCAGTGCTTTGTATTGTTTTAATATTTGAGTGCGTTGATAATAATTTGGCTTTGAAAATTTTGATTAACTGGAAAATATTATTCTACAGAACTTTGTTTCAGTTCCTCTATTTCCATATCATGTGTGTTCTCCACAGCAAGTAGTATGTGTATAGATGGCATATAACTCTGTGTATGACTGAGTTTAATATACAGACGATAGAAGCAGTTTATGTGCATGGTTCCCCCTCCCCCCCACCCCCTGCTCCCTTTACCTTCTTGGCTTATAGTGGTGTGGTTTGCAGCATTAGGCTCCACAATTGTCATCAAAACGTGGTGCTTCACAGTTTTACTGTTGATTTTAAGTGTCTGTTTATGCCTTGAGTATCCCATTTTTCCATTACCTAGTTGTACTTTCTATTTTTAACATATTTAGCTGATGGGAAGAATTGGTGCTGATGAGTTTGTGTTGAATTTGACAACAGCAACATGTCTAAAATATTTGCTGAGTTTAAGACTGTGATAACTAATGTCCAGTAGAGAGTCTGCATAATTGGTGAGAATTATAAAAACATACAAGCATTGCAGTTTAAATATGTTTTTGTTTTGGGAGTGGGGGTGAAAAAAAAAGATGTGCTACTTAAAAATGCTACAGTATCTATGTGTGAGAAGACAACGAAGAGGATTTTCATGAGTTAGAGGAGAAAATTAATTAGCTCTGTCTTCTAAGATAGTTATGCATCTTGCCCTAGAAATTAATATTAGCCAAAGAAGCTGTCTTAACACAAATAAATTGTTTACCAAGCTTGTATTAATGAGGCTTTTGAGTTTATTTTTTCAGAAAGTAATTTTTAATGGAATGACTCTCTGAAGTTTTAATATAACTGATTATTATAGCCTGGCTGTAAAATGTTGAATAATACCTTCATTCAGTGGCAGAATGTTAGTGTGATCTAGGTTGGTGCTGTTGGTGTTAATTCTAGAGGGTGTTGTTAAATCTTGCACTAATGCTGAAAAATATTCTTGAATCCGATTTTAATGGCATTGCTGTAGCCCATACAGGTCAGAGAAAAATGACTGCAAGTCATTTTTTGAGGGGTTTTGAGTGTATTACTGGCTATAGAATACAGTACCCTGAACAAAGGTATCTTGGGCCTATTACTAAGGGTTGTGGAGGTGTCATAACACTTTTTTTTCCCTTTACCCAGCAAGATAAATACATTCCCATTAAGTATATAAAAGGGAATGTAAAAGCTAACAAATTTGTATACTGATTTGAATTCCTTTGTTAGTTTGAAGTGGGTCTCTGCTGGTGAAGTTAAGGTGAAGGTAGTTTTAAGTGAATGACGTATGGAAGATACCTTCTGAAGGGCTGCAGAGACTGTTTATCTCCATCCGAGCAGTATGTCTAGCACACAGAATATGTTTTTGGATGTTTCGTACTTTGTTAGATCCTGGAATTTTTTCCTAGATGAGCAAGTCTAGGCACCCAGCCTCTGAACTACTTATGATTTCTTCATGACTTAGGAACCAACAAAAAAAAGTGGGTCAACCTCTTGCACATGTCTTAAGCCACGGAGGAGTCCTGAGAGGAGACCATWCATGTGGGGGAAATCATAGGTGTGGAAGGCTGTGTTAATGAGTAAAATTAATTTGTAGTCATAAGACATATTTGACATTTTCTCATAAGATTGAATTTAGTGTGTCATGCTAAGTGTATAAGGCTGGCTGGATTAGAGTGAACTTAATCTAACCACAGAGTGCAGAGTTTTTAAGAATAAATAGTTAATATCTCATTTTGAGAAAAATGAGATGTCCAAAGCAGGTGATATTATGAATGCCAAGATCAAACTGAGAGCATAGCTAAAAATTTCAGTTTTCTTTAGTGTGCATAGTTTGTTATAGGTAACTTACTGTTGACACATCCAAAACAGGTGGAACACCTTGTTTGCTTTTTAGATGTCAATGGGATAATGGAGTTATTAGGAATAGACTGAGCAGAACTGCTTGCCTCCACCTGTATGTTCTTGCTATTTATTCCTGCCATCCTTTCCACGARTAAACAAAAGTAGTTACCAAGTGGGACAGTAGGAGAAAGCTTTTTAGTTGCTGTGTGGCATTTTAATGCACATTAAAATACTTGAGCAGCATGAGAGCAGTAAGAGATGGGTGTACAATACTATATTTAGTTGTTTTCTATTATAGAAATTAAAACCCAGAAGTGCAACACTACTACTTTTCTGTAGGTAGTAATCACAGTCAAGCAAAACACTGACAGTTCCGTTTTCAACTCTTGAACATGTTCTTAGATGTATTCTACAGGGTGGTGTTACCCAGAGTGACCTCTGCCTTCTCTTTTCTCTGTGCTGTTTTTTCTATTTAGGGAAAAGGACATGTTCTGTAAAGTAACAGCAAGAAGTGGAGATACACTTCATTATGTCTGTAGCTGCTTTTTTTGTGTATCCTTTATAGAAATGCTGGTGGATGTAATAGCAGTAACTTTTTTGTTTTAATACTGACACAGCCACTTTATTTTGAAGTTCCTTCCTTCCTTCCCTTATTCCTTAGTTTTTTGGAGCTTTTGATCTTTCATTTCATACATAGCGTAGTAAAATGCTGTTCACTTCTTGTCTGTTTTGYTCCTCCAGGTTTACTCTCCCTATTCTAAATGCTAGTATGCAGTCAAGTGGGAGGAAAAGATCACTTGTCTGCTTTGATGCTTTTCAAGTGGAAATCTTGAACTTGTGTTTCATGCTTGGAAGTGAGTTAAATCAAAGAACATTACTAAGGTCTGTGACTTCTTTCTGCAAAGGAGTCTGTGGTGGTTCCTTACTGCTGAAAGTTGTTCTGTAAGATGTCCAGCTTTTTCATAGTGGGAGGACATCCCTGACAGTCCTACAGGGGCCTGTGCTTACACTAATACTTTTAAACACATTCATAAATGACCTGGAGAAGGGTATAAATTATGAGGTGACAAAGTTTCTAATGGTGCTAATTTATTCAGCACAGTAGAAAAGAAGGCTGACTGGACCCCAGCGTCYTGCTCACAGGAGGGTCAGCTATGACGTCAGACTAGGTTACTTGGGGCTTGAAAACCTCCAGGGATGGAGATTGTACAGCCTTGCTGGGCAACTGGTTCCACTGCTTGGCTCTCCTCATGGAGGGGATTTCTCCTTACCTCCAGTCTCATCCTCCCACCRTGCACCACTGTCAAGAGCCCAGCTCTGCCTTCTTAATGACCTCCTCATAGGTACTAGCAAGCTGCTATCAGGTCCTCCTGAAGCCTCGTTGCCCTCAGGCTGAACAAGCTGAGGTCCTTCAGCCTGTCTGCACCAGGCAAGTGTTCCAGCCTCCTGACCATCTCGGTGATTTTCGTTGCTGTAATTACCAATGTCTTTCCTATATTGGAGGCTCAAAACTGGACGCGGCAACTACGTGTGACCTGATGATTGCTGAGTGGAGAAAGATAACTACTTCCCTACATAACTACTATGATTATTGGCTTTGCTTTTGATAATATAGCCCAGGATGCTCTTTGGAGTGTTTGCTACCAGGGCACACTGATTGTCAGGTGTTGAACAATTATTGGACAATGCAGCTGTATGCTTTTTTCCTAGTACAAAGTACAGCTGTATTTCCTGCACAACAGTTGGGAGGAATATTGTGCTATATAAATAGAAGCTGTTGATCTTTCTGTACACAAAAATGCAGCTTTTAATGCGCACGCGCGCACACACACACGAATTACAATTGTGAGAGATGGACGTATCTTGTGCATAAGGGGGGGAAAAAAAAGAGAATCTTGTGCATTTTGAGCATATTCTTAGCATGAAAGTGTAGCTCTAGCACTTGCAACAGAAG
This sequence comes from Phoebastria nigripes, assembly GCA_035582835.1. Classification (NCBI taxonomy): domain Eukaryota; kingdom Metazoa; phylum Chordata; class Aves; order Procellariiformes; family Diomedeidae; genus Phoebastria; species Phoebastria nigripes. The sequence continues at coordinate 2,077,431 of JAYKAV010001112.1, read as the reverse complement.
ATGATGCTTTACCAATCCGAGGCATGAGTTTCAGTGCCAAAGTTCTAAAGATCATCCACGTGGACAAATTAGTGTCAGCTGATCTTTAGTAACTGTCAGTGGGATAAGTACAATGTAATTTGAGTTAGTTCAGACCTTTATTGCTCGTGTTTAATGCTAGACTCTTCAGTGCCAGCCCCTTAGACGCACATAGTTACGAACTGAAACGCATGCAGTTTATCTCCAGCTCCATTCTCACAGGAGCTGAGAGCTGTCTGGTACAGATCCAAAAGTATGACTTGGATTATACTTGGATGACTTTGGATGACAGATCCAAAAGTATGACTCTGTGGAAGAGTTGGATACAAGATACCTAAGAATGTAGTGCAGTGCATCTCCAGAAGTAGCCTCTCTTGGCGTGTGTAATCTAAGCAGGAGCATAAAGCACTTCCTTTCCCAAACAAAGGTTAAGAACTCCAGGGGAAGACAGGTTTCTTTTGCTTGTCCTACCAGAGGTTGCATTTAGTCCATGCAAAGAGATGTGAATGAATTACGTGCTCGAGGTTTGAAGACTTCTTAATGTGCCACCTGTTAAAAGGGAGTCCCTAGATGTAGCATAGAATCCATGCGCTTTGTTTTCAGATACTGAGTGGTGTGGAGGGGGGAACACAAAAAAAAAAAAACATTAAAAATTACTAAGAATTGCTTTGCTTGTCTGTTTGGCTATAACGATATGAAATTCTCAGATTTCTCTTAATTTTCTTTATATTTTGATACAGCTGGTCAAAYATGGACTGAGTGTATTTCCCCTATAATGTGAGAACGTACCATAGTTTGGTTTAAAGTAGCTTCCCAGGAGCAGTCTAACTATGGCAACAGATCCACAGCTACTTTGCCCCTCCGTAAAGTTGGAGTGAATTTAAGGAAATAAATTTTAAGATTGGAAGTTGTTGTTGTTRTTRTTATTTTTTTTTTTTTAAGTTGACACTATCAGGGAATGTCAGAAATCCTTATTCATCACAGTTGTGTACATTCTCTGCACAGTGTCTTCACTGTCTCCTCAAGTCAAACCTGGAAGAGCTTCATTTGAGCTCCAGTGAAAAACTCCTTGCAGAGAACTTCGGGTTATGAGGAATATAGGTTGTCCTAGATTTGCTGCATTTACAGCATTCTTAACTTTTGTCAGCTCTTATTGTAGAGATGGGTGATGGCATAAAACACTGCTTTTTGGTTGAAAACGTGGCTTGCAGTATGTTTTGGATTTAACATTGTATTCCAATATTGGCTCCAATGCTGTCACATATAATAGTTTTCTGAAGAAAAGATGGAATTTAACAAATGTAGGCTTTTCTTTCACTGAAGATATCAATGTAGATTTATGTATGGTGTTCTCTTTTGACTAGTGCCCTATTTCAGTATGACTACCTATGCTTTTTAATAAGTGATTAGAAATGAAAGTTGACAGATGATTTAGGGTACTATGAACATATGTATATATGTGAATTCGCCTTCTTCTAAGGTTTTTTTAAGAAAGTCAAATTAGGAGTTGTTAAGAACTGTATTTTCTTAAGCCACATGACTATTGGTATAGTGTTTCTTTTGCATATGCTAAGGGCTATATCCAGGAAATGCATTGAAAGGTATTTCTTAAACTAGGGTCAGTGTGCCTTAGTAGAAGAGCTGTAAAGTGAGTAAGAAACTGGGTGTAGTGTACATGACAATAGGTGTTGTGTTTGAGGGGGGGGGGAAAGGCTACTATTCAGTTTCCTCAGGTATCAGTATTAAGAGCAATCTTGCTCAACTTAGATGAAAATGAAATAAAACATTCTGTTGTTAGCACAAAACCAATTCTTTAGGACATATAGTCAATACAAAGGAGGGTTAGAACATGGTGCAGAAAGGACTCGATTACCCCGAAATAATAGATGTAGTATGAAATTAAGGTGTGGTTTTTAAAAGGAAGAAAAAAAAGAAAGACACAGTGATGAACTTGAACCCTAAAAACAAGTTTCTACAGTAACTTGAGGGCTGCTCTGCTGGAAGCAATTGGGGAGGATAGCGTGGATGGATTTGGCRATTGGAGGATAATGCTAAGTTACTAGTGTGATTATCAGGTGAATGTGTTCAAGTATTTTTAGTACAGAAAGGAAGGCTTAGTGTGTTATATATAGCCATAAGACCCTACCTGGAGTACTGCATACAAGCCCAGCCAACATGAACTGAAGCTAGAACAAGTACAAATAAGGGCTGTATTTTTTTTGCAGTACAAAAATATCCTGAAACAAAGAGCGGTATGGAGTAAGAACGCAGGATTGCAGTGTGACAGGACAGTGGAGTCTATTCTTTGGCTATCACGGGCAACACATTCCTTTTCCCCAACTTAACTGAGTTCCACTCTAAAAATAGTTAGGATGCTGGCTTTTGTAACTCCCTTTAGAAAGCTATTCAGAATGCATGGTTAGAAACACTTCAGGATCATAGGTTTCACTAAGTATAAATTGAGACTGAAGTAATATTTCTGAGTTTGCTTATTGACTTGTTTTGGTCAGTATGAAGAACTTTTAACTTATGAATATCCTTTTGTTCCTAAAGCTTTCACTGATTATAATTTACTCAATTCTTTTCTTGTCAATCATTTTAAAATTATGTGTATTTACAGTAATAACTTTATCAAATATTTACAAAATTATTTTCAAATCTGAGAGAAGTAGAGGGATAATGACACTAAGATACATAGTTACACCTTGTTGCTGAGTTGCAAAGTAGCTGTCATCTAAAACTGGAAATAGAGCATTTGGCCGTTCATGTTACTGGACAGCTTTCTCCTGCTGTGCCCTCAAAATACCTCAGTTATCTCAGTGGTACCTTATAAGTACAGACCTGCATTTTCATTGTAACCTTGCTATCACAGATAGAATGAAGGTCATCTATTTTATTTGAAGATACAAACAAGATTGCTGTCACTTTTATTCTTGTTTTAAGTAAAATTAAACAAAAAAATGAGCTTAACTATATCTTTAAATTTATTTTACACAGGAGCAGTGTTATTTGGGTCTGATAGATTTTTGAAGAATTTTACTGACCCTGTATATGTGATACCTAATTTTCAAAAGTGGATGCCTAAAATTAGATGTCTCTCTCTGTAGCCTTGGTCTAGTTTTCAGAGGAACTGGAAACATAGAGAAGGACTCTTCTTTCAGCACTGGCATTGCTTTTTCCGATACTGACAGGACAAGCTGTGTCAGAGTACTCTGAAAATCCAAGGCTGTTCTCAGTTTCTTTTGTTCGTCCTGATTCAAAAATATACCAGCATATTTTTTTATTAAATCTTAATAAAATTCTTTATTAATAGAATTCTTTATTTAAAGAATTAAATTCTTTATCAAAACCCTTTCCTCTTTGAGGCATCCTCTGGAAAGTTGGAGTGGTGAACTCTATTCAGATTGAATATTTGAATTCAGAGATCTAGTTATGAAATGTAATTTTCAGCATCTGTATTTCAGATATCACTGCTGTGTGTTGCCTGCACAGAAAATGAGYGCGGTTGCCGCTTTCAGACCTATGGCACCGTAATACTTGTGGGGGACATCCATAGGGCAGTTGCAGGCACCCACATGTCATGCTCAGACACTTGGCTATGCTTTGGGGTTTTTTTGTCTAAAATGTCTGACTACACGAAAGAAATAAGTTTCCCAGTTTATTTTTATTAGTATTTCTTAAAAAGTCTGTCTTTCCTGATTGAGCGATACATTCTTTCCCCCTCTGATTCTGCTGATTTGGATGTAATACACTTACTTCGATGTAAATTTTTAAGGGATATCATCACTACCCTTGCTTTCACTGTTTCCTTTCACTTAGGGTAGCTTTTTGAGACAGTAAGTTCTTAAAGACAACAAATCTTTAAATGACTGATTAAAGAAATAGTTCAGCTGTTGCCCAGTGAAGTAATCTTGCCATTTCAGATCACAAAGGAGATTAAAGCTCACACTGAAGTAGAACATATTTAGGGTGCGAATATTATGAATTGCAGATCCAGGCAGGGCCAATTAAACAAAACACCTTGTACAGGTAGTAAGGCAAACTCAATTAATAGTAAAAACTGCTAAAACAGTTTTGCCTGATTCAGTTGGTTAACTGCTGTGTGTTAAGACTTATTTGGTGGCCACTAGTGTTGTGCACAAGCAAAAGAATCTTAACAGTTGGGACTACTGCAAGTAGCTTCTCAGCCTGTGGTGTGTTGGTAATCTGTTTCCTGCAAGCTAATAAAAAGCAAAATGCACTGTGTTGGTATACAGCACTGTTCACTATGACTGCTCAGGTACTAGTGAAGGCTAAAGGCCACAGCATCACGGAATGGCATGCTTCGTTCTTGTTTCATTTCTGACTGACTCATGTTTTTAATAGGTATCAACAAACAAGATTAAGGAAGTAGTGTTGAGCCACTGATGCCTCATTTGGGAGCAAATAAAATGTTTTTTTTTTTTCTTTTTGTTTCCCACAAAGGCTTGGAGGGTTAAAACTGTCTTGCTGTTCGATTCCTTTCCTCCAGGATTTCCAGCATATTTGTAGGTGTTTTGGTCTTACCTTACTGTATTGAAATTCTAGTACTAAATCTTAGAAACAACTTGATGCAAGTCACGCTGGGCTCAAGGTACATCTGACCTAAATAAGCTACCTACCTTATGAGGAGGGAAATTGTGCCCTTGGCTTCTGACTGTAAAGGAAACATCGTGTTTGACTAGCTCATGCTTGGACATCCACTGTAGGCAGATGAGTCTCTCTTGTGTGTATTGTTGCCTGGAATTTGGTTCAACACGTGATGGAAATAGTAAACATAACTGCTTTCTTCTTTCCACATATGTTGATAGCTTATTCCAAAATAGATCTTCAATAGGCCATCGTATAAAATATGATTACCCTTAGGTTACATATGAAGGGGATACAAAATGTGATAACTTTTACAACTCGGGTGGATTCAAACTTGTAGTGGTTTAACCCCAGCCAGCAACTAAACACCACGCAGCCGCTCGCTCACCCCGCTCTGGTAGGATGGGGGAGAGAATCGGGAGGGCACGAGTAGGAAAACTCGYGGGTTGAGATAAAAACAGTTTAATAATTGAAATAAAACAAAGTAGAACAGTAATAGTAACAATGATAACAACAGCAATAATGAATATACAAAGCAGGTGATGCACAATACAGCTGTGCACCACCCGCCGACTGATGCGTAGACCATCCTGTGACGCCAGAGGCGCCCCCCGCCTCCCAGTTTCATACTGAACATGATGTCACATGGTATGGAATACCCCATTGGCCAGCTGGGTCAACTGCCCTGGCTATGCTCCCCCCGCCAGCTTCCCATGCACCTGGCAGGGCACGGGAGGCCGAAGAGTCCCCATGCAAGCACCACCCAGCAACACCCAAAACATCAATGGGCCATCAACGCTCCTATTATACCAAACCCAAAACACAGCACACCCCAGCTACTGGGAAGAAAGTTAACTCTGTCCTGGCCGGAACCAGGACAAAACTTCAAAAAACAACCCACCCCACCCCACTCACACCTCCCCCAAACAAAAAAATTGCACTGTAAATAAGGCTTTTTTCTTAATYTTAGAGTAAAGCTTGCTGGCCATATAATTGATCCAATGCCTGTTGCTCTAATTAAACTGTTCTTATTGGTTTAACTTTCTATTAATAAGATATAAAACATAACAGTGTTGACATTTACATAGAATATACTTTTGTTGATCTGAATTCAATTTTAAATTGTTGATACTGGATTTCCTGTTTATTCTTGTTATAATCCAGGYACTTCTTCACAACCTAATAAATGCAATGTTTTTTTTCCAGATCTGTTTTCTCCTATTTGCTGTTCTCTACATAGTTTCCTACTTCATAATCACAAGATACAAAAGGAAAGCAGGTAAGCATAGATTTTTTAATATATTCAAAAATAATTTTGTTTTTCAAGTGAATAGGTGATTCTTCTTCTCTCTGCCTCCACAAGGAAAGCGGAAGAACTAGATCTCTGACCAAAAGTATTTCTCAGGCTGCTGGTCTATGGCAGCCTGGACTGATCTGATTGTATATGTTGCTGTCTTGCCCTCTATCTGCTGCCTTTGTGCCTGAGCCACGAGTTTCCATTGCCTCCCTTGTGCCTGCTCTGGCACTTCTCAGACCCTTCAACATACCTTCTAATATCACTAACCAAGAGAGGGAGTGCACTGAAGCATCTCAGAAAAGGATCAGTGAGTGCTGTAGCTGGTACTCTCAGTGAGAATGGGTGGCTGTTATAGAGGTGGTGTGGATGGCCACAATCAGTTGTTCTGTTGTGGCTCTGTGCAGACTAAATTTTAACAGTTTTGAGAGGGAAGAAAAGGGAGAATTTCAAGTAGATGCTTCTGCCTCCCTTGCCTTTAGATCCTGTTGTTCTCCTTTCATGTCAGCTTTTCCAGAATAAGTATCTTCAGGCTGTGTTCTAGCACCAAAATCAAGCTCAAAGCTTTAGCTGGTAAAGTGAAAAGGTTGCCAGTAATACAGAAGGGAAGTAGCGGATCTCTTCTAAAAATCCTGCTTTGCTCAGGTACAGTCGTTTCGGTGTTCTTAACCTGTTCCTTATGACCTTAGCACTGAAGTCTTATTCCTTGAGATAATCCTGTATTTTTTTTCCTTTAGAAACATTGTCTGTCTGAAACTACTCTGTAGGGACCCCTGTCATTTTCTTCTATATTTCTTCTGAAGACAAATAGCATGAAAATCAGTATAAAATGGCAGTCTTTGACTCTTGACAGCTTATCTGGGACCTTGGTGCTCGGTAGTACTCAGTCAGTCATGCTGGAGAAGCATTCTTATGTGTGATGATCTTATCACTTTGATGGAAGCTGTTTATTGAGCTATAGTGACCTGTGTTATGCTAGAGCTGCTTTCATAGATGAACTCGTGTTTAAAAAAATAAACTCTTCAAGAAATTTAATACCTTTAAAAAAAAAAAGTGCACCTCTTTAAACATAGAAAATAGTTAAACAAGCGAGTAAGATGGATACTATCTTCTGATTTTGGTATGTATTTTGGATACTACAAAGCAGCTACCATTTGGAGATAGGGAAGAACAGGCAGGGGGAATTGGTTTGGCAAATACTATTGGATGTAAAGACACTTCTGTTACCTTTTTGGCAGTTGATCTCATCAGCTCGTGAGAGGAACTGCTCTGCAGCTGTCCTGACTTTGTGAAAGTTTTGTGAGCATTTAGTTAGGCAAACTTTGTAGCCTGCTAGGATCTTCCTGATGAGACACGTTTGAAGAGTTAGCACTTCTGGAGTTCTTTCAGGACAAATTGTTCGCTGTTTCTACAACAAGCTCTTTAGCCAAAATGATTCATAAGAGACCTTGACTTAGTCTCTCAAAACACCATGAGATTCCCATCAAAAAACCAGAAACAATAACCCAATGTACTTTCACAGAAGAATCTCAAAATAGCATGATGTTAGTGGCTACATGTTTATGTGCATGACTCTTAAGAACTTGAAACACCTGGCTTTATTTATTCTTAGACTTTAAAATAAAATTGAGTTGTCTCTCATGGAAAACCTGGGAGACTTAAAGGAAGAAAGCTGACTCTAAAATTATTTCAAATGCAGAAATGTATACGTTTTTGTACAGATGTGTGTAGAGAAGGATATAAAGAATGAATGGAGGATATATTAGTGATTGACCTATGAGTTAAATGTTGATAATATTTCAAAAAGTTGGAATATTAATTGAGGAGTAAGTGAACAAAAATGGTCTAAAATGTGAAATACCAGAAGGGAAACCATAATATCTTAAATCCAAAACAACCAACAASAACAACAACAACTCTCCTTCCCCCTCTCCCCCAAATCCCGAGGAGTGGGTGGGAGGGATGAGTAAGGGGAAGCAACTGAGTGGTCATCACTACTGTTTTGGGTATGCTTTCTTGTTTTAAAAATACATTAATACTGAAAATGAAACATCTATTTAGGGATTTATAGTAGTAGTTAGTATGGACCTTAAGACTTTCCTGTAGCTTGCCTGCTCTCTGTAGTTTCAGAGGTGCCCAAAGGGACAGTTCCTAGGAGCAGCCGTGGTAGTTGTAGTCTGAAAGCTTGTTTGCCACAGAGCCCTTTGGAAGATGTTTTCATCTGCGTATTTAAATAAAGTGGAATAACTCCATAGTTACATTGATTGAAAAGAGTTTAAGACTAGCAAAAAAAAAAAAAAAANGGAAAAAAAAAAAAAGAGAGTATTCATTCTTAAAATATTGATGCTAATACATTGTTTTAGTAATTCTAAATTTTAATTGTAAATTAAAATTATTCCTATGTATATACGTTTTAGCCTGAGGAAAGATGACTAAGTATTGAATATAACCGGCTGTAATTTAATTTTCAGATGAGCAAGAGGATGAAGATGCCATCGTTAACAGGATATCGTATGTATAGCTCTTTTTTTGCAGAACTTCTTTTCCTGAATATATTGTTATGATGGGAATCTTGTATGCTTCCAAATAAATAACAGTCCATTTTAAATGTGACAGCAAATAGATTGCTGGAGGGCAGAGGAGAAAGATTTGATCAAGTGGCACCTTGTATTACGAAAGGCACAGCAAGAGGCAAGGCAGTTTGGTCTAGGGCTTTTTTCATCTGTGGTTTTCCTGGTAGGGATGAAGTTGGCCAGAATATTGCATGAGGATCTGACACAAGAGGTGGAATTCAGTGCAAGACCTGCACCTAAGTTTAGGTCTCTAAAATGTAGGTGTTTGTATGGGAAGTAGGTGTTTAAGTTCCCACTGCAGTCGATGGAAGTCCCGTCAAGGGAGGCAGTGGATCCTGGAAAGAAAGTTAGCTCACCCTGAAGTAGACATCTGTATTTGATCTTTTTAAAAAGGCTTAAAAAAGAATAACAAATGGAAGACAAACACTTGCCAGACCTGCTGTTCTGCCAGCAACTCTCTCTCCTCTTCCTGTTCCTTTGTAAAGCTAGATACTAATCTCTCCTATTTAAATATGTATGAAGATTTACAGAACATCTGTGAGCTGTTGCTGCCCTCTCAGTTATGTGATTTGCTAAACTATGTGGACTTGCTACTTGCTTATTACAATGTTCTTAGCTCTTCCATGGCGGTACTGTCATCCTCTTGGAAGGAGAGCTCATTGAGTATTTTATTGATTTGTCTTGTACCCTGGGAAAGTGCTGAGTACGTTGCAAGCTGTTCACTTTTAGTTGTGCATTTGTGGCAAGCTTGAAAGATGTACAATGATGATGTAAATCTTAGGCGCACTTCTCCCAGTAGTGTCTGATACCACTATTTTTTATGAAATTGAAATGCTTATTTGCCACAAGGTCTACTTCAGATCTAGAGAGAGAAAAATACATACTTTTAAATACTATGAAGCTCTTCCTTCTCAAGTAGAGGAGCATCTCTCCTGTGCTTTTAAGACTATGGCGAAGGCTCTTCTAACAGCGAAGGCTCTTCTAGATTGAATGATTTTCATAGCAGCTGTGGTCTTAGCCTGGTTCTGAATTTTTCAACATCCAAAGAGTAAAATTTGTCTTGTTAACTGTTATGCCCCCTGCATCGATTTTCTAGTTTAGCTCTGAAATACAACAAATATCAGTTATAAATACTGTGTTCTTCATGCGAAAACAGTGTAAGACAAGATTAGCACTTCCATCAGAGTAATAGCCTTTCATTAAAAGTGTTGTTATAAATATAAAATGCTTCTTGTTCTTTCAGCCTAAGCTTTCTTGTTCCTTAAGTGTGCATGTTATTTTCCAAAAAGCAATAACTGTCAAACATGCAGATTGATATTTCTTTGCATAGCATAATTGTCAGGGCTTAAGAGGTGGGTGGGTGGAGAAAACAAAGCCAAGCTGCTGCAGCACCTTGAAAGGCTGTAGTGTGTTAGGTTGCACAATTCTGGCTTAGAATACTTAAACATCCTTAAACAAAAGAAAAAAAAGCCTCAGAAACCAACAAAAAAACCTATATAAGAATACATCTTTTAAATAAAATTAGTCACCCAGACTTTCTTCTGTAAGTTAAGTATTGTGTGAATGAAGAATAGATCTGTAGACTGTTAAGGAAAAGTGAGATCTCTGTAAGCAACTTACTGACATTCCTGTTGTAGGAATGAACTATTTAAGTTTATCTTTTTTGTCATGTAATTTTGAGAATTATTTTTAATTTTATTCTAGTATTGGATTAGTTCTGTGAGAATGTTTTTGTTGGTCTTATTTTTTTGAAGAACACAGTTCTTTCTAATGCCACAAGATGGCATTTGATATAAGTTGTATTTGGGATCTGAAAAGAATAAGCTTAAACATTTTACATAATTCTGACAATTTCTCTGTATTGACTTTACAGCTGTCAGAAAACCCCAAGCTATGACATGATACTTGAATAACTTTTGTTAAAGAAAAGCAGTATTTTTTTTTCATTTTGGTGTTAAAATACTTGTTTATGTATAATTATACTAACTTTTTATACATTAAAAAGCTGCTCTGCTTTTAAAAATTGTAATAAGAATATAGAAATAGAATTTTTTTTCATTCTCAGTGTGTATGTGGGAAATGAAAACTAAAATAGGAGACTTATGAAAAGATACTCCATGAACTCCAATAATTTATCCTGTGTATGACATTGGAATTGAATGCATGCAAGTCCCAAGAGAATAATTGTGGTGGTTGGTGAAAACTAATTATTTTTACTGGACTCTGTAAACTACTTGGTATTTGAAATTTCCTTTTTGGAAGGGAAATATTGTGGCAATTACAGTTTCTCCTGCCCCTTTACAATGTAAGAATGGGTTGCCTTCAGACACTGATTAATAGGTAGGCTAACTACTTTTTTTCCCCTGTTCAGAGCACGTTGGTGGTAACAGTGGCACATTTCTTTAAATTTCAGGCTGTTCTTGAGCACCTTCACTCTAGCAGTTTCAGCTGGTGCAGTCCTGCTTCTACCTTTCTCAATAATCAGCAATGAGATCCTGCTTTCTTTTCCACAAAACTACTATATTCAGTGGTTAAATGGCTCACTAATTCATGGTTAGTACTCAGCATAATGTACTTAAAATGGGTGTCTTCATTATACGTGCACAGATATGTTTATTTTCAAACTAATAACTCCATTTTCATTTAAGAAAGAAGCTAATTGAATTGTTAATATGTTATTGGCTAGTTGTTTTGGCTAGTTGTTTTTGCTTCTGTGTGATATATCACAAAAGTCTGTCTTAACTGTTCTGTTGTGTTTTTTTAAAAAATTATGCAGAATTGATGGAATTAAACCAAATTCACTGCTTTGAATATTAATGTAGAATAAAAGCTACTAGAAACTAACTTGAAAACACACTGTTCAAACTTCTTCCTTGTGTTAATGCAAAATTCGTAAGCCTATCTGTTTATGATGATACATACAAATTTATTCGCAAAATAAAAAATTTGTTTTAAGAAACTTGCTAGCTCTGAGCAGTTGGGATTAGATAGTTAAATTCAACTGTTAGTGATTTATTTGTAAAAAAGGAAAATTATAGAATATAAGTGTATCGAGTGTGGTAAAGAGGCACAATGAAAATGAACTATTTCAAGGAAAACAAGATGTAAGAAAAGAATATTACTTGTACTTGCAGCAATGATGCCTTGATGTCTGGCAGAGTGCGTTTTGCATGCTTTCCAGTATTGGTTAATATGCTTACGACTATGATGTGTATAATGGATACTAATATTTGAAAATAATTTGGACACTTCTGTGTGTCTAAGGGAAACAAATGGTGGAAACAGGATACCCTTTGGCAGATTTGCCTGGAGAAAGAAGATAGTACCTTCACCATGTGAAACAATTTATTAAATCTGGAACAAATAATTTACAAGTTAACTGTGCTGTCCTTTTTCTGTTCTTGTGAAGAGTTAGTAATTGGGCTTTGGAGGATTTTTCTCTGAAAAATGTACTCTTTTTGTTAAATGTCTAGTAATACTCACAGATAGCAAATTCATGAATTCCAGACCCAAATTTTTTTTACAACAAATTAAATGTGGATAGGTGAAGACAGGCAATAATGCATATTGTCTGTCATCTTTCTGAAACTAGGTGAGTATTTTTCGTGTTGTCTGGACAGTAAAAGAATTTTTTTTTAAACCCTTGAATAAAGAGGAGTTGACTGTAGGTGTGGTGGTCAATGATGACCCTGACTGTGGTGACAGAGTAGTTTAAGACCTGAGAAAAGTGAGGAAGGAAAATAGTAGAATAAAGATATTACATTTTAAGAGAGTAGACTTTGTCCTCTTCAGGAGATGTGTGTGTGTGGGACCTTACTGGAGAATGCCCTGAAGGCAAAGGAAGCCAGGAGAGACGCTTACTTTCAAGGATAACCTTCAAGCACCATAATGTGCACCTCCGTGTGCAAGAAAATGAGCAGGTGTAATAGGAGGTCTGGTTGGCTTAATGAGGAACTCCTGAGCTCAAAACCAAAAAGGAAGTGTACAGAAGGTAGAAGTAGGGATGAACTGCCCAGGAGGGGTGTAGAAATATTACCTGGGTTAATATCCTGGTATGAAATTAGGAAAGCCAGGGCACAGCTGGATTTGYAGCTGGTGAGGGATTTGTGTAGAGCCAGGTTCTTCTCTGGGGCACGCAGTGAGAGGCAACAAGCAATGTTTGCAGGACATAAAGCAACAATTCTTCACAGAGGGGATGGCTGAACACTGGAAAAGGTTGTCCAGCGAGACTGGGAGGTCTAAATCCTTGGAAGTTTTCMAAAATTCAGCTGGCTAAAGCCCTGAGCAACCTGATTGCACCTGCAGTTTAGCTGTTTTAAGCAGCAAATCAGACTACATGACTTTAGAGATTCTTTCTAGTTGAGTTATTCTGTGATCTGTTTTGTCACACATCATGGGGGATTGCTAATTTGGTATGTCTCCTACCTGGAAGAAAAAAAACCCAGCTAATTTTCATTTTTCACACGGATTTAGCTGCTCGGACAGATCTATATTCTTTACTCCCAAACATGAAAAAAAAATATTTAATGGAAAATAATCCTTCCTTCTGTGTCTGAATTGACTTTGCAAAAACTACAATAAAATATTTGAGAGTGAAAATTATATAATAAYCAATTCAGAAATTTTCACTCTGTCAGAGTTGCTACGGTACTTGAGAAAATTTGGGTTAATTAGAAATCTGCTGGAAAAAGTAGCTGTCACATAGGAAGGCCTTTGCATTTTCCAGTGACCATCTTTTTTTGATTTTAATGTGATAATCTTTTGGAAGTACCACTTTATGCATGCACAGTATAATTTATATTTCATAAGTCCAATAGTACTGGCTAGCAAGGAAGTAAATTCAGCATCTTGGTGTTTGCAAGTTTGACTGTGTATTGCAAAGCTTATGCTAGGGGTAGACATGACTGAACTAAACCAAGATTTACCACAGTTCTGAAGACTTCAGAAACATCAGTAGATTTTGGATCGGACCACGGGCTTCTGTTACTGCAACTTGACAAAAATCAGTGTACTTTATTTCAAAACGTTACCTTGGGGAGGGGCTCCCTCTTGTGGTATTCACTAGATTTGCACAAGAGTATTGCACTGCTCTGTAAAAACCTATTCCATGTAGTGGCAATACCTTTTTGAAGTTAGTTATGAAATACCTGTGCAAGTTTTGAGAGCTGATAGTGCTATCACAAGCACTCAAGTTCAGAAAATGTTCATATGTCCATAACACTCTGTCTAGCATATCCTTCACGTATGGTTTGCTTACTGGGAAAATTTGTATTGCTTTAAAACACTTCAGTTTTGCTAGATTTATCAATTACAGATATAGTCTGGTACTTGAATGTAACATTAAGGGTTTTTATACTGTAGACTGTTGCATTAGTTGTGGCATGTAGAAAATATATGCCTCTAATTTTTGAAACAGGCAGAAAGCCCATACCTGGATCCAGTATAAACACTCTTACTTAATGCGTGTTGAACTAAACCCAGAAATACTTCTGACAGCTGGATGTTCACTTGTGCTGTTGTTGGATACAACCACCAGGTGGGGGTAAAATGTAATGAAACTGCCATGAATAAGACAGACGAAAAATTGCTGAGGGTCTAATCTGTTTGCCAAAGACTGAGAGATTTTTAATTTTTATGTTTTATTAACTTGCTTTTATGAGGGATATTCTTAGGTTGCTACAAGTGCAAAAAATTTGAAATATTCCAATAGACTGCCTAAAGCTTTTATATATGTTGATATCTGCAAGTTTCTCTCATGCAATTTTATGATGCAGTCAATGTAGTAAGAAATAATTTTTCTGAGTCTATTTTAATTTGATTTCTGAACTATCAAAAAGAAATATGGTAGGTGAAGAAGAGGGCCCTGTATATTCCTTACTTTGAGGAAAGTGTATATGTGTGTCAGCAGCAGTACGGCACTGTCCTTACCTCTCATAACTTTACACGCATGTTGTAGCTCTGTAGTTTAATACTCTGTAAATGTGGTTCCTATCAGCTGCTGATGTGTAAATTTTTGGATTTTAACTTCTTAAAAATAACCACAGATGTGCGCCACTCTTCCCTCCCTTAAAATGCTCTGTACATACTATGCAGCTCCTAAGCACTGTTTTACATTAGATATACATGTAATAGAGCTGCTGAAATTAGGACAACCAGGTATTCAGTTTTACATCAGGTAACTGAATGCACTATCTGTCTTCAGCTAGAGAAAACCACTGAAATAAGACCCCCACCCTGATGTAGTAGTATTTCTAGTCTAACACTGGTGTCTTCATTTTCTGAAGAGGAAAAAAAAAAAAAAAAGAAAAAAAAAAAGTACACAGACTGCTTGAGTTAATGTACCTCTAGTAAGGGCTGTTAATGACATTCTTGCTGATGTTGCTATGTGTGAATGTTCCTTGAATGGTAACAGGAGCTTCCTGGCTAAGCAAATTCAAAAGGAAAAATCCCCCTCTTTGTTAACTGGAGTTTAGCCACCTTTAGGCAGTCTGTTTTCTTTAGCAATTGAGTATTATATTTCATGCATCTTTTGGAATTTTCCTGTTTTGTTTTCTGTAGCTTATTTGGCTAAGTTTTGGTTCTTGGTGTCCTGGTGCTATCAGTTGCTGAAGAAGTAGATTTCTTGGCCTCCCTCCTCCCACCCCGTTTTTATTTCTCTTTGAAATTAATTTCATTTAAAGAAAAAAGAAGTATATGTGGTGAAAGCATTTTTTTAAGGGGGTGTAGGTGAAGATAACTGCTAATTATTTTACGTTTTGAACTAAATACAGGTATTTCTGTCAATAATGAATTCCCCAGACATGCAGGATAAATGTCTCTTTCCTTCCCTATTCTTTCCAAAATGGAAATTTCAAAGAAGAAAATGAACAAGCCTGTACATGCAAAGAAAGAAATAAACAAAGCTGTTAGTTCAAATTTTCTTATAATGGAGGATGTTCTTTTTTGGATTTCAGGTGATATAATATAGTCCTGCAGAATTGTGGAAATATTTGTGTTTTGGGGAAGGTGGGGGACTAAGCCTGTTTTTTCTCAACTACAAAATAAAAGCTGTGTTTTCAGGATGCAGAACATGTGACACTAGTTAAACCTGTTAGCTACACTAGTACTAAATTACAGGTAAGCTTCTGCTTTTATAAAGAAGAAACACCGCATCCTGCACAACTTCTGATAGGATGATGATGGGTTCATGTTTATGGACCAGAAACTGGCTGTTCAGAAAGTGTTCAGCTTAGAAAATCTTAATAGAGCAGATAACCTGAAGTGATAACTGATCTCCATTAAAGGTGTTTTCCAAACCCTTTCCCTTCCTGCAGATGTCACATGTGTCTTACAGATGTCCTAGTTTTAGTCAGTTGTTGGTTTTTCACCTAGATCACAGAATGGTTGAGGTTGGAAGGGACCTCTGGAAATCGTCTAGTCTGACCCCCCTGCTCAGAGAAGGGTCAGTTAGAGAAGGCTGCTCAAGGCAGTACCCAGTCGGGTTTTGAATATGTTGAAGGATGGAGATTACAAAACCTGTCTCGACAGCCTGTTGCAGTGTTTGACTGCACTCACAGTGGGAAAAGCTTTTTCTTACATTTAAGTTGGGTTTTTTTTGTTTTCAATTTGTGCTCACTGCCTCTTCTCCATTCACTGGATACCACTGCGAAGAGCCTGACTCTGTTTTCCTTTCCCCCTCCCTCATCAGATATTGGTATACATTGATCAAGTCCTCTCTTCTCAAGGCCAAACAATTCCAGCTTTCATAACCTCTGCTTGTGTGACAGATGCTCCAGTCCATTAATCATCTTTGTGGTCCTTTGCTGGACTCACTCCAGTACGGCCATGTCTGTCTTGTATGGAGGAGCCTATAACTGGATGCAGTGCTCCAGATGTGTGCCACCAGTGCTGAGCAGAGAGGGAGGATCACCTCCCCCGACCTGCTGGCAACACTTCTCCTAACGCAGCCCAGGATGCTGTTGGCCACCTTTGTTGCAGCGGCACATTGCTGGCTTGTGTTCAACTTGGTGCCCAACAGAACCTCTAAGGCCTTTTCTATAAAGCTGCTTTTGGGACGATTGGTCCCCAGTATGCGTTCTGTCCATTTGTCCAGCGTGTTGAGGTTCACCTGAATGGCAGGCCACTGCTCCTCCCCATTTTGTATCATCAGCAAACGTGCTCAGGATGCACTCTCTCCCATCATCCAGGTCATTAATGAGGATGTAAAACCCAGTATCGACCCCCTGGGGTACACCACTGGTGACTGGCTTCCAGCCTGACTTTGTAGTGCTGGTCACAACCCTTTGAGCCTGGAAGCTCAGCCAATTTTCAGTCTGCCTCAGAGTCCACTTACCTAGCCCATACTTCATTAATTAGTCTGAGGAGGTTATGGGAGATGATGTTGAAAGCCTTACTAAAGTTGAGATAAACAGCATCCACTGCTCTCCTCTTGCCTGCTGATCCTGTCATCTCATCGTGGAAGGCTGCTGTTGCTGTTACCATGATATCTTCTTTTAATTTGGAGGTGATGATGGAATTTGTGTATTGCTGATGTTAAAATCCATGATTTGTCTAAGTTTCTCTTGAGGAAAAAATATGGGAGGAAGTGAGTACACAGAACTGAATTTTGTGAGATTCACTGATGGTAGTAAAATACTTTTGTCCTGAAAATTTTTTAAACCGTTATCTAAACAGCCTTGAGTGGGATATTGTGGAAGTAGTCCACCTGAGTTTGCAGTCTGTCTTCCAAGATTTCAGACAGTTGCTGYTGTTTAAGTTGGTATCCAATTTTTATTTGAAGATCGTTATGCAGAGAAATCGGTATTTTTCAGCAATGACCTGTAAATAACTATGTATCCATAAAAACCTGGCTTCTGTTAGCACTTGTATGTATACTACATTGTTACATGTAAGAGAGGGAAATGTGGTATCTTTAACTTTTAAAGCTGAGAAACTTACAAGGTAAACTTTTTCTTGTTTGTTGCAGGTTTATGGAATCTTGCTTCCCTTTTTTCAAATTTATGTTTGTTTGTGTTGATGCCCTTTGCCTTTTTCTTCCTGGAATCGGAAGGATTTGCTGGCTTAAAAAAGGTAGGAAAATACTGTTAAATACAGAGTAATTACAGCATATATTCCATTTTCAGCCCTCATTTCTGATGAAACTGAAATGACAAATTTGGGAGGATTTGGTGCTGGGATGTGTGTGCTTATGTGAATGTTTATGTACAGATGTGCACTCTTGCACAAGCAGGTGAAGCGAGTATACAGTGTGTGGCTGTGAGTAAGCTTAAGGGGAAGAAAAAAGTCCTTGAAAAGCCATGTATACTGAGATCAAGAAAATTACTTAACTTGTCTTTTTTTTTTTTTTTTTAAATAACAAAATGTTTTAATCGACATTTTCTTTTTGGGAAAATGATTTTGTTGGGATGCTAAAAGAAGAAAAGGTTCAATAAGTACACTAGAAATAAAGTAACAATGGAAAGAAGTACAGGCTTCTTACTAATGGGAGGGGCGATTAAATAACAGATGACCCAGAGAAAACAAGCCTGATTTGTGAATTTGTGAATTTTAAAGATTACAAACATCCCAAAAAAGGTTCAAGTGTGGTCAGTATTAATAATAATATGTTAAGAAAACCGTCTCAAAATGGGTAGAGAATAACTAAAAAATATTCAATTTAGTTGAATATATTCAAGTTGAGAGGGCTGAATATTTCAGTGAAGCATGGAATTTGGCAAAGCAATTTCTGAACAATAAGATGATAATGATTATATTAATATGTGAACTAAAGAAATATAATGAAAAATTACTATAATGGGAGGCACAGCAAAAGGAATTTCAAATTGTAAATATCAAATAAATTAAACCGGAATGACTGTCTGGGGACCAATTATAGCACGTTTTCCTTAATCTTTATCATCCAAATGATTACACTTTTGTTTTTAATGATACTACACTTGAGGGAATTCTGCACGCTTTGGATGACAGTTATTAGAAAGCAAAGGATCGTGAAAAGTGGTCTGAAATCAGGAAAACAAAATGCATTAAAGATGGGTGCAAAAGACTATGAGTCATTGGTGGATCGCATGTAAAAAATCAACAAGGGGATGATTGTGGTGGGAAGAAAAACATAATTCCTGGTTGCATTGACAGGACTGTGGCATGGAGGCAATGAAGTTGCCATTTTTGTTCTTGGTGGAATTGGGGAAAACTCAGCTGAAGTACGGCATCCAATTTGGGGTTTTAGGGTTCATGTAGACACTTAAGAGAGAAAACAGAGGACAGCAAAGAAAATAAGATACTTAAAAAGTACAGCATGAAGGAAAATTTTAATTCAGAGAGAATAATGTGAAGAAACGGAGACTTTATTCTATAGCTGAAGCTACTGGGAGATTTACGTAGACTGAGCATTGTGGCTGTGTCAGAAAGGCCATACCTGCGGGACCCAGCCAAGATGGTGTGTAAATACTTGTTTGGTGTAGCCTGTTCTGAGCTCGTTGATGCTACTGCAGCGTTACTTTGTATTGACCAAACTGTAGATGTATCCAAGTTAACTTCAGTTACAAATTTGGATGACCAAGCTAATGAGTTCAACTTCAAAGGAGTTTGCTGATGGGCTAAGTATTGTCCCTACTGCTATGTTTAACTCTGCTTATCTAGCTTGGCTGGAAAACACTCTCCTCTTCTCTTCTTCCTTCACTTCAGGTATCGAGAGGGCTAAGAACTTTTAGCAACTCAGTTTGTCCTTTCAGTTTTCAGGTGGAGGCCACTCCATTTTCCTTTTGACTCTAAGTATCAAGCTACAGCTAATGTATATCTTTTCTTCTAAAAAAGAAATGTTAACTGATTTCAGTGGGGTTTGTCTCCTGCAGTCCAACCAAAACCAAGGATTCTCTCCATTAGCATACCATGTACGGTACTGCTGGTGTGTCCCCTTGACTTGTAGATTTCTGTTGACTCCAACAGATGCATTATGTATCCCAGCTGCATTAAACTTGTGCTTTGCATAAAACTTTAATAGTTACAGTGTAACTTTTAAACTTGTGATACTGGCTGTCAATAAATCCCATTCAAGATAAATAGGATCGCCATTGCGTGTTTACACTTGGAAGCATTTGTAACTCCAGATGAGATAGAACCATAATCTGTCTGCAGATATCAGGAAAAAGACGATTGTTGGTGCTTTAGAGTAGTTTTGCTTCTTCATGGGGGTAGATGAGATCAGATTTTAGTATCAAAGCCCACCTATTGTGAGGGGGGGGAAAACCCAATTTTTGGGATGTTTTGTTACTTTGACTTCTGGATGTTTTTGGTACATCCCAGAAGCCAAGTGTGACTCCTAGTACAGGTACTCAAGGCCTTTGTCCAATGTCTGTTCTACCTGGCTGCTCTATTTAAAAGTATCCAAAATGGATGCAGACATATACTGAACTGTTTTACCAGCTTTGAGTGAGCCCTAAAGCTATTGGTGAAGATGTAGGAATTGTAGTCCATTTCTGTATGAACATACCTTGTCTTTGGTCTCTTTTCTTAGAAAGTAAATGGCAAATGTCACTTTTGGACTAAGTTGGTAGTTAAAATTGAGTGTGCTGTTCTGTTCAAATTCTGATGCAGATAAATGATTCTGCTTGCAATAAGTACTTTATATATATTGAAGACTTACATCACATAATGGGGTGATTGGAATCTGGGAAAATTTATACTTAATTGAACTCAGGATTACATGTAAGCTCTTCAGTTCTAGAATCAGTGAAGGGTACTTCCCATCTTTTTTACATTCCTTAGACTTCGGCACATTGCTTATCTCTTTTCAGAGAAGATTTTGAGACCATGTTCACATTGTAGAATTCTGGTACTTCAACAAATTATTTTGGTTTTGATTATACTTGTGCAAGTTTAAAAAAAAAAAATTGTCATATTTTGTCATTCATCACATCAGACTAATGGGCCAGAGAGATAAAACATCATTCAAATGCTATTACTGTTATCTGGCAAAATCAGATTTTAGTGATCTCAATTTAAAAGAACATTTCATACATTTGGCAAAACTTGCAGCATTTAAGGGAAGAGCGATCTACCGTAAATGTAAAGACATTCAGTAAGAAAGTTTCGCACAGGATATGTAATCTTTAATCTTTCAGTTGGGAGTTGGATATGAGGAGTAGGGAGAGCAGTTGATTCTAGATCTCCAGCTCAGCTCAAAACGTGGATAAAAAGACTGTTCCAGTGGAGGTTTTTACGCAGGTCATCTTGAATTTGTCATAGAATTACCTTCATTATAATGAATAGATAGGTCACTTAAGATTTAGGTGTGCACAGTCGAGATATCTATTTGAAGGTGTTCAGGTAGGAGTTACTTGTTGGATTTTAATAGAAGTTCTGAAAATTAATGATTAAAAGAGGTTCAGTTCTGAAATTGAATGGATTTTTTCATTTTTTAATGGATTTCTTTGTTCACCTTAAATTGCGACAGTAATGTCATTACCACATAYGCGTCTAACCCCCAAAGTTTTTAGCCATCTGTTTGAGTGTTTATCATAGATTATGCTATAAAAGTTGATTTTATCTATTCACTGTAATGTGAACTCTTTGCAAGCTATGATATTTCAGATAGCTCATAGGTTACTATTACGAGCTTTGTATAACTTTTCTTTCCATGTTCTTGTAAGGAAGTATTGCCCCCTTAACTGTTTAAGTTTCATGAATCAGAGTGGGTTTGATTAACCATCTTCCAATTTACTATGGCTTTTTTTCTTGGTTGCTAGTATACTTTCTAAATGGCACATGGCCCCTCTTATAGACTCTTTTTGATTCCCCAGGGCAACAGTTTAAAACAACCAAGGACTTGCATATTGTGCAGAGGAGAGAAATACGGAAATTAGGCACTCACCATGGACGGATGCAGTGTTGTACTGAAAATCAAACTGATTCGCTCCTAGTTTTTAATTAAAACCACTATGTTAATTCAAAAAGGGCATTTTGGGCCTAAGGGGGTTGACCATGCCCTTTTAAAGAGCTTAAGTGCTCTTCCTTGCTATAGGTTATTTCCATTTAATGGCAGTTGCAGACTTCTGTTATCAGGAAAATAATTATAAAAGCAATATTGGAGGTGTATAATAGATATATACGTGTGTATATGTGTACATGCCATGTGTGTATTTGTGCACACATATATGTTTTCATGCACATGTGTGAATTAGGTTTTTCAAGACTATTGAAGTAGTTGGAGGTCATTGTGATCTATTACACCTTAGTGGTGCTATTAACTGAGCTATTGGAGTACCTGAAGTAACTTTAATCTCCTGTATTGGTATTAAAAACTTTTTCATATCTTCCTATATTCTTCATGTCTTCCTTTGTCGAGCCTGTGCATAAAGTTATATTTCTTGTACTTTTTCAGTTCTTTGTCACTGGCCTTCTCAAATTCTGTAGTACAGTTATGAAACAAAGGTGTCAACCATGTTTCTTAATGTCAGAAGTAACCTCATTCTTTATCATTCTCTCCAAAGAAGGAAAATTGTGCTATTGGCAGTTGAGCATCTGTAGTTCACAGTGCTGATGTTTCCATGCGTGATAACAGACTGCACAGAAAATTACATGTGTGCTGCTGTGTGAAGGAGGCAAGCATTTTTGAGGAGATAATTGCTATACCTTTTCTTGACCTTTAAAATATGCTTTCTCTTGATGTAACTTCAACTGAAATTTGTATTTGTTTGAAGTTGACAAAGATAAAGATGTTAGGAGTAATTTCCTTGTAAGAAAATACAAATAGTGCAATTTACCGCCGTGAGAAACTGGAATAACTAGGTATTGCATAATCACGAGTGTAGAGTTTTAAAAAGGCTTTATGAAGTATTTTACCTTAATACTGATCTTTGAACTTGAAGTCATGGCATAAAGTTTAACATGAGCGACAGCAACATCCTGACCAATTATCCAAATTATCCAGACATCCCAAAATGTTCAGAACACAACACACAGAGTCTGTGGATTAAGAGGTTAACTCCTGGAACATCAAAAGAAGTGCATGATAATAAAAACAAATAGTACAAAAATTTGAGGTAACTTCCTTGCTTAATTAATTAGGTAGACCAGGTGGAAGCGAAGAGGCCAGAGCTGGTGCTCAGAATGTCTATAAAGCTGAGCAACATGACAGCACAATGGAGGAGGAACAAAGATTTTTTTAATATACTTCTATCCTGTGTCACAGTTTGAAATTGTCCTGGTTTATGTCCCTTTTGGCAAACTTACATAAAAGTGACCCTGTACTGTATTTTATGACCAGATGACTTTTTTCCCAGTGGCTAATTTGTATCAGACCCCCATCTTAAAGAGACACAGAAATGAGTAGGAAGTCCAAGCCGGTTTGTCTCAATGAGCTTTCATTGCATGCTTTCATTATTTTTGCTCGTTTTTGCCACTGATCATCCATAAATTGTTGGAAATGAGTGATTAAGGAAGTGCTGCTTAGTGTTAGTGGCACATGCACATTCTTGGTATGTTTTTTGTGGGTGAGAGGAAATCGCGTACTGCACAAACAAAAAGGAAAACTCCTGCTGGGAACCTTTCAAGGAAATTTAACTTGCATAATGTTTTGATCTTGGTGTTTATTACAGAAAATAAGAGTAATATTTCACCAGCTATTGTTATGTGTCAGCTAGTCTCTCCATCTGCTTGCCTTTCCTTGATATCTCTTCCCAAGTTCTCATTGAGTTTATTTTAATAAAAACACCACTTAAAAATGTAGCCATTTATTCATACACTTAAGGCAGGTGAGATGGGCCAGTGTTCAGAACAGTTTATTGCGTAGTGCTTGCCACTGTATAAAGATTTGGCTGTCATGACTGCAAAGTCCTTCCTGTGTTAGCAGTTGCAGCTTAGCCCATGCAAGTGAAATGTGGTGTGTAGGTTCCCTTCCAAATAGTGAAATACAGTGGTTTCTGCTGTTAAAGGCAGATTTCTTCTCTTCCCCTCTTTCATTGGAGCATGGCTTTTAAAAATGTGTTTTGTAAATAAAATTACTTATTGGGAGGGGGGGAGGGGAGTGAAATGTTGAAGCTTTGCAAAAATACAGTTACCAGCATTTTTTGAAACTACTTTTTTGCTGTGAAGGTAAGCTGTTGTTTACTTGCTGAGCAGCCACAGTGTGTACGTCTTCCATCTCCTCAATATTTGAGTTGATTTGATACACTTTATACTTATCAATAGCAATGACTTTTCCTAGTCATCTTACTATATAATGAGACTGAACTAAGCTTAAGTTTCTAATGTGTTGTGTTGCAGTGCATTGTGTTTGCAAAGTCTAGGTAACTAAACATAGTAATAAACATAGTAATAAACATAAGTGAAAAGTAAACCTGCTGCTTTTTCTGTTCTTGGTGGGTATGGAAATTCCAATTTCTGTATTTTTCCACGTAGAAAAGCTGTACTCCCCAGTTTTGCTGTGTGTAGCAGTAGAACTCTGGTCCAACTATAGGTGTAGAGCACTGTAAAATACATTTTCAGTATGTGATGAAGCCAATGTAGGAAGTATGTTCAAAGTTAGTGTTGAACTATTTACTTTTAGAAACCTTTTTGCTAATCTCAAGCAGTATTCCATGGAAAGCAATTGTTCCTGTAATACAAAATATTGGGGAAGGTGGCTTGGAAATCCTTTCCAATATGAGATTATCTCTAATTAAAACCAGTCAGTTTTCTAAATTTGTCTTGATTTTTCTGGAAAAGTGATTTGGAGAGTGCAAGAGTCTTGAACCTTGTTTGGAAACAGCATTTGACTTCGTGTTTTATGCTTGCATGTACCTCCAACTGCAATACCCACGGGCCACTGTGTATAATGGCTCACCAAATAGTCTTGAGGTACCCTGTTAACAGTGTATGTTTATTTGGCATTTAAGCTCATATTTATTTGTCTATAAAATCATTCAGCATGAACTGAGACTTTAATGCTCTGATGTCCATGAAATGTTTACTAGTATGTAACTGAATTATTGTACATTATATTACAACCCATTTACTCATTCCATTAGTAATACCAGAGACAAAAGTTGTTTAATCAGTCACATCAAAGGCAGCTGTTTGGTTTTGTATTTTTGACATAAGCTAACATCTTAAGTTCAGATACGAAGTCCAGTTCTTTAAACTGGAGTAATTTAAAATGACACCACTTAAAATTTATTAGACTTTTTTTGTTGTTGTTTAGAAGAGATCCTGATTATTCTGGGATTCTGATTTGGCAAGTAGCTTGATCAGGGTTTTTCCTCCTCCCTATTAAAATAAAAGCATACTTAACTGACAGTTATACAAACCCATAACATAATCTGTAAGATGGATAGTTAAGGACTACATTTAATGGTAAATCCTGCATTAAGAATGGTGCATATCTTGACTCTTCGTATGCTTCCTGCTTCCACTGAAGTCTCAGAAATGGCGTGTACACAGCTAAATGTAGAGTGTGTATACAATTTGTAACGTAGAGGACAGGCACGTCTAATATTAAATTTGAGAAGAGCTTATAAAATGGCAGGAAATGGAAGATGAGAAGGTTTAGTGTACTTGTTAGCATGTCACATTGACAAGTGTCTACACTAAACTCTGAAAACATGTTAAAATTACAGCTTTGCACTACCAGGTCCTTTATTTGCAGTTCTGCAAATACCTTACAGGTATATTTCAGCAAATTAGTCTGAAAAGAGTTATGTGAGTGTATGACCTGCTTTTGAGGACCTGTGATTGGAATATGTAACTCTACTGTTGATCAGTATGAGATGAAAATACCTTTGTCTGTAAAAGTATTGCAGGGATGTCTGTKTTTCTGTCCTTTCACAATGACTGTAAGACAAAGTTAAGTTAAAGACAGTAAGAACATGAAAATTACTACAGGTAGGTCAAGAAGAGGTTGGGAATGGAAGTTGTATTAATTTTTGTATTACAAAGCCTAGACTTCAGCATGCATAATTGTTTTTTTTTTTGGTGTCTGTATTTAGACATTTAGGAACAAAGACTGTGCAGGACAGGTGAATAACACACATGTATTCTTCAACTTAGGGCCACGTCACGTTTCAATGAGAGCAAGATAAAAAGAAGTTCAAGAATCAGTGGCTAGGAGAGAGAAACTTGTGACTGTTGAGGAATAATGGCTTAATGTGAATTTGTTTTTGTAGATACATAAAACATTTTATAAGGTTTTATAAGACGTCTTGCTTAAGTCAGCTGGGGACATTATATGCAAAATCTGTCCTTTTTATTTTACCATAAGGAGATCTATGGTTTGTTGAATATGTGTAACAGTTCTGTATCTGGGGACAGCTGAGGGGGAAATAAGTGGATGTTGGTTGTTGCACACATTGGATCAAGATGTGATGAGATGTGATCTGTGCTCCGTTTCATTGAAGTAGTTAAATGTCAGTTGGTTGCTTCCATAAATTAGATTGTACTTCTTTTAAAGAGGCCTCAGCGTAAGTAACAAAAAAATAGGCTAACAGGAGATAAGCTAATGGTATGGTTTATTTGGCATAGCTTTTCTGCACTACCTGCCTCACTGCGACTTCATTAGCTGAGAAATGATTCAGCCTTTCTGCAGTAGTTTATGGGGTTGAGATTATAATTACTTTTTTGACCAACTCTTTAATGTTGATAGAAAAGCAAAATGTGCCAGGCTAGTCTGTGTTCTTGCCACATTTTCATGTATYTGAGCTATGGAAATTAATAGGGTAACAAGATGAAACAAGGATTGTTAGTAATACCGGGGTAAAAATACTGTGCAAAGAAAATCCCAAACACGCTTAGTGTTATTTCAAAATGTGGTTTTCTGACCATTACTTCTCTAGCATACTGTGAGAAACTGTATTATAGGACTGATGCATTATGAGTAGGTAGTCTCATCTGTAAAACTAATTAGTTTTAGAAGCTAGCACTGGAGCATTAGTTATTCCACCTCATCTGTGCCAGGAACGAAATGCATTGCTGAACTTTTGTGCTTTCCCCACTCCCACGTTGTTCTGAACTTGTACATTTCTGCTGTATTTAGCATGCTTATGTTTTGTGGACTTTCCATAGTTCTTTGCTAAAAGCTTTAACATGTAGCTGGAAGCCTGCAAATGGCATAAGATGTGAATATTTTTCTCTGCTGCTCTCTTAGTGAATAAATTGAGTGATTTTTTTTTTTTATGTTACAGTTTTTATTTGTTTTTAGGATAACCTTACGGAGTTCTGCATGAGTAAAAATAGAAATGCTAAATACTTCTGCTGCTTGTAAAGTGTACAGATGGTACAGCTACCAGTACTAAGATTGAATCTTTTCATTTATCATTGATGTAAACTGAAGCAATGAGTTCTAAAATACTTCCCCACCCCCAACCCCCACCAAGATACTTTTTTTTTTTTTTTTTTTTTTTTTTTTTT